>JBBCBC010000042.1:1543377-1774444 GCA_037126765.1 Stenogyne calaminthoides
GGATCTCAACCTTCCAATATCTGATTTGAGTGATCTGTGCGATTTCTCTAATCTTCCTGATGGGATCGAGATTGATGATCCTATTTTGGATGAGGAAGATGGTTTGGATGTGGATATTGATGATGTTGTCGACCAAGCTCACCGAACCGAGCACGGGTTCGATCAGGTGCAGAGCGAACAAAGTGGTCCTCCCGAAGACGAGCATAATGTGCTACCTGGCGAGCAGACGAGGCCTGATGATGCTGGAGGAGTTGCTCCTGAAGGGGCCGAGCAGATGAGGCAGGACTTGTTGGACACATCGCTTCCGCCCACCCCCAATAATGAATTTGTTCCTTAATTTTGCTTTTTGCTTTGCTGAACAATTTCTTCTGAACTATTGTGTAATTTTTGTCTTCTTCTTTCTCGTTTGAACAGTTTTGCTGTTGAATGGTTGAATTTGCTTGTTGAACAATTTCTTCTAACCTGATCGTGGTGGATGAATTTTGTTGCTGATGAATGGTTGATGTTTGTTTTGCTTCCTAGTTTATGCTATCTTTTCTTCTGAATGAATTCGAACATGATCTGTGTCTATGTTCCACCCTGACTTCTTTGGTTTTTTGATTGTCTTATTGAGATGCAATCAGATTGATCGTCTTATTTAGCTGCGACCAGATGGGTTAACTTATGTGCAACCCCCCCTTTCTTATTTCGTGATCGTCTTATTTAGCCGCGATCACTATTCTTACTTTCGAATTCGTCTTATTTAGTCTGCGACCCGTACTCATCACTCGCTTTGTTTGCGGTATATGTAAAGACTGAGTCATCTTATTTAGTTCTTATTGCGTACCCATCACTTTCGCTTTCTTCTGCGGGTATCTAAGTAACGAAACTTGTTTCGCGGTGAACATAAACTTCGCTTTCGTTAAGTGATTGTTTGGGTCGTCCCGGCTTAGGTCGTCGACGACCTCGATAAAGCTTCAACTAGAAAAACTTAACAAACAAAAATGATTTGCAACATGTTGCATTCTATTACAACTTTTACATTTGAAGAAGACTGTCTATTACACATAACTATAGATGGTTTTGAATTTAAACCTTGTCTCGAAATAGGCATGAGCTGACCTCATCTCGTCCGCGTAATTGATGTTGACAAGTATGAGGCGAATCAGCCTGTCTACTCTTCTTTAAATAACATGCTCGAGCAACAGCAGCATCAGCGTTTGCCCCTCCTGGACAAGTTGTGATTATGATGGCTGCCGAGGACATGAGCATGTGGCGAGCACGCTTTCGCTTATATCAAAAAGAGCAAAAGCCTCGCCGCACCATTTTATCCCTTCAGAGATGCCGAGCATCGAAGATCCGAGCGTCGTTTTTACGGATACCACGACATCCCACCCCTGGAGGAGATTTTGGGGATGCGTGGGGGGTAGTGATTTACTCTTTGCATAAGCGATGAGCAACGTGGAGTGGCAACCATGACTCTGCCGAGCATCTTGAGTCCGTAACGAGCACCAACCTTTGCTCGTAGTGTCTTATGGGGTATAAAGCTCGTCTTAGAGCAAAGCCAAAGACAGATGATCGAAGTCGGCCAGAATGATTCTTTGAATCGAGTGTCGAAAACTTCGTCTGGAGGCATACCAAACCAACTATCTCCCGATAACTGAATTCTCTTCTTGTATGTTTGCAGTATTTTTTCTTTTTTCTCTGTTTTTCTTCCACCTTCTTCAGCTATCAATCCACCTATTTATACCACTATCCCAAACGGTCTTTGGCATAGCTAGTTGGTGTTGGCCTTCTTAACTTTAAATCCTCATTTTGACATCCGTTCTTTTTTTTTTGCGAGTTCTTATTCAAGGATTGACACATACCTCTTTTGGTTGCCACCACTTCTCAACTTGTTTTGACACGTATCTTCTATCTTTTAATAGTGCCAGCCAAAATTTCTGAATAGAAGATTCAAAAATTTGTGTCGGACACGGTGTGTTCTTCCTTCGTGATTGTCACCGCTTTCGTCTTAATTAATGGCCGATTATGCTCGGCCAACAGTGCTGGCCGTTCTTGATAATACTTTTTCAAATTTGACGCATTCCACGAATAGGACAACGGAACTCCATTCAGGTCTTCCAAATCATATGCCCCGTTTAACAAGTGTTCTGTAACTCTGAATGGACCTTCCCATGCTCGACCGAACACACCACTTGGTACCCCCGTTGCTCGTCTTAGAACCAGCTCGCCCACGTTGAACCTGCGTGTTCGGACTTTGGAATTGTAGAATTTTTCTGATCTTTTTTTATACATGGCGTTCCTGAAACTGGCCTCCATCCTTCTTTCTTCCAACAGGTCTGCGCTTAGGGCGAGCGCCTGGTCATTGATGTGCTCTCCAAAAGTCATTGTCCGATGGCTCGGAATCTTTACTTCTGCCGGTATAACAGCTTCCGCACCAAATGTCAGGGCAAACGGGTTTTCGCAGTTGATGTTCTAAAGTAATGATAGGCCCATAATATTTCGGTAACTCTTCAAATCCCTATCCTCTCGAATTATCAAGTTTAGCCTTGAGGGTATGCTTGATAATTTTATTGATAGCTTCAACTTGTCCGTTTGACTGGGGGTAATACGGAGTAGAGTAATGCTTCTTTATGCCCCAACGAGCACAATTTTGTCGGGATTCACTTCCATCGAACTGTTTGCCATTATTTGTTACCAATGATTGGGGAAGCCCAAAACGACAAATGATATTTTTCCAAACAAAATTCCACATTTTTTGTTCGGTGGCTTTAACAATGGCCTCGGCTTCCGCCCATTTAGTGTAGTAATCAACGGCAACCACGACATATTTTACTCCCGATGTGCCAGTAGGAAACGGGCCGATCAAATTGATTCCCCATTTAGCAAATGACCACGGGCTGTAAACCGACACTAGTTCTTCAGGTGGGCTATGGATAAGTAGAGCATGTACCTGACACTTATGACATGCTTGGCATACATCTGTGGCGAATCTTTCTTGAGAGTAGGCCAATAGTAACCTTGTCTGATAATTTTATGTGCTAGGACAAGTCCACCTGTATGGTTTCCACATACCCCCTCATGAATCTGTTTCAGAATTACATGACCCTCTTCAGGAGTAATACACCTCAATAATGGAAGAGAGACTCTTCTTTTGTTCAAATGCCCGTCTAGGATAGAATATCGAACAGCTTGTAATCTGAGGCGAGTAGCTTGTGCTTTATTTTCGGGGAGAAGTCCTTTTTGTAAGTAACTTAAAATTGGAGTCATCCAGGTTTCTTGCTCGCCTGTCACATGGGCAACCATAACTCTGGGAATTGATGGAGAACAAGTTGTGACGACCACAATGTCCATCGTGCTCGTCCTTTCTTTTCTTTATTGCCAATCGTCTTTAAGGCATCGTGAATCGAATTATCCAATCGTGGTAATTGTTCTATGTAAACTTGTTCGAATTGTTCAAGCAACTCCTTTGCTAGTTGCTGATATTGTGCCATCTGTTCACCTCGGGCTTCGTACTCGCCTAATACTTGGTATACAATTATTTGAGAATCGCTATAAATCATCACCCTCTGAATTCCCATTGTCATAGCCATGTGTAACCCAGCGACCAAAGCTTCGTACTCGGCTTCATTATTTGTGGCTGAGAAATCAAAACGGATGGCTATCGTGAAAGTTTGTCGAGTTGGGCTGATGAGAATTACGCCCGCTCCGGCTCTGGAACTTGTTGACGAGCCGCTACATACATGTGTCATGGTTGGTCGATACCTTTTTTGGGTATTTGTTGATATGTCAATTCAACCATGAAATCGGCCATAGCCTGGCCCTTCATTGCTGTTCGTGGGGCTAACGTAATGCCAAATTGGCCTAACTCCACCGCCCACTTGAGTAATCTGCCCGCAGTGTCTGGTCGGTGGAGAACTTGTGGGAATGTGGTTAACACCTCGACTGAGTGATCGAAAAAGTATGGTCGCAGTTTTCGGACACTCATTACGAGAGCATAGGCGAGTTTTTCCAGTGGAGGGTACCGAAGCTCGGCTTCTTTGAGTACTTGACTTACATAATAAATTAGCAAATGTGTTGCCCCCTCTGCCTGAACGAGCACAACGCTAATTGCATGCTCTGATGCGGCAAGATACAAATAAAGTTGTTCTCCTGGAACAGGCTTAGATAATGTTTGAGTATCTGCCAAGTATTGTTTTAATGACTCAAATGCATTTGGCAATGCTCTGTCCATTGGAATCTCCCTTTCTTTAATGCGTCAAAGAAAGGTTTGCATTTGTCTCCACTTCGTGATACAAACCGGTTTATAGAAGCCAAACGTCCAGTTAATTTTTGAACTTCTTTCACACTTCTGGGGGCCTGCATGTCGAGCATAGCTTGAATCTTTGATGGGTTCGCTACAATCCCCCGTTGACTGACCATATGTCCTAGGAATTTTCCCGAATGAACCCAAAAGCTGCATTTCTTCGGATTTAACTTCATGTTGTACTCCCTGAGAATGCCAAACGTTTGTGGTAGGTGGGTAATGTGGTCTTCCTTATGTTCGTTTTTTACCACAATGTCATCAATGTACACCTCAACTGTTCGACCTATGTGTTCGTCGAACATTTTGTTCACCAAACGTTGATACGTTGCTCCAACATTCTTTAATCCGAATGACATGCGTCGCCAACAATACATATTCTTTTCGCTGCAGAAAGCCGTATTCTTTTGATCGTCTGGATGCATGGGTATTTGGTGGTACCCAGCAAATGCATCCATGAAGGTCATGAGCTCATGTCTTGCTGCGTTATCGACCAAATAATCGATATGTGGCATCAGGAAATTGTCTTTCGGGCATGCCTTGTTTAAGTCAGTAAAATCTATGCAAAACCTCCAAGTTCCGTTAGATTTGCAGACGAGCACAGGGTTTGCAAGCCATCTTGGGTATTTTACTTCTCGAATCAATTTATTATCGAGCAATTTCTTGATTTCACTATCCATAGCTGCATACTTCTCCGGACTGAATTTTCTGCGCTTCTGGATTGTTGGAATTTGTGTTGGGTCAAGGTTAAGAGAGTGACATGCATGTTTAGGATCAATGCCGACCATGTCCTCATGTGACCAAGCGAACACATCCAGGTTTGCTCGAAGATACACGATCATTTCTATTCGGAATGGTTCCGGTAATTCCAAACCAATAAACACTTCTAACTCCGGTCTGATTGGGTCGATATTGATAGACTTCAATTGTTCAACAGGCGTTGCTCGTCTCTTTTTTTGCTTCCATCGAGGATCTTCAATCGACCTTCGGTGCTCGTCAACTACCTCCATAGGATCAAAACCTATACGAGGTTCTAAGTCTGGTAACTCATTTGGTGGATCAATGTTCCTTAGATCTGGAACATGAGTTATCATCTCGGGTTCTGTGTTCGCCAGTGGAGATGTGCTCGTCAGAGGAGGTATAAGTGTTCTCGGCAATATATTCATCTGTTGACTTGATTCTCCGGTCTCCCATGTTTGCTCCATCATGTTAATGATATTTTACTTTTCTGGGGCGCATGACAGCAAATAATCTCGAGCTTTTTTCTGGTCGTCTTTTACGCTACCCGTTCCCTCTTGAGTTGGAAATTTAACACAATAGTAATAAGTCGAACAGACATCTTTGAATTCCTGAATAAACGGGCGACCTAAAAACCCGTTATAAGTAGATGGAGCATTGACGATTACAAAATCTAGCATTCTTGTTCGTCGGATCTCCGGATTTAAAGTTAACTCTAGCTCGACTCCTAACCTGATCAGACCATAGGGTCGGGTTATAGATTTCCCGAAACCCATGATGGTGTGATCACATGGTTATATATAACTACTTAGGTCCCCAACTTGCTTCTCCATTTGGTGTAGAGTGTTGACGAACAGAATGTTCGCATATGCTCGATTATCGACCCGGGAGGCGTCTTGCACCTTCAAACCAAGAAGACGAAAGGCCGATGGTTAGAGAGTCATTGTGGGGGGTGATTATGCCGTCGAGATCATCTTCCGAGAACAGGATTTGGTGAGAGGGTGGCGTGCTGGCTGATGTGCTCGCCACCTTCACCTGATGGATGCTTTGCATGGCACACATTTCCATCTTCTTCCGCCTGTTTGATAACGTCGGAGCCTGATAGCATCCACCCACTGGACCATATTCAGGACGAATCATGTTGATTTCTTAACTCTCCCGACCTCTACCCATGGTAGGAGCCCCTCTTTTGGGTAATTCCAACCTCTTGCGGGATTCCTCGGGATCACTATCGATGCTCTTCTTGACGCTTCCCCCCCACGATCACCTGACTTTTCTATTCGGGAATCTCTGTTCGCCGGCTTTTTGAGGAATTGCGTAAGACGATTCTCTTCATATAACTTCCAAAGTTGATGAAGTAAATCGCGACATTCTTCGGTATTGTGTCCTATGTACTAATGTAATTGCAAAATTTGGAAGCATTAAGCCGTTTTTTATCTCTTATGATTCTTCGTGGCTTATCCAACATATCCCGATATTTAATTTGATTAAATATTGTTTCTACTGAAACGCCCAGAAGACTTCATAGGGCATTTGCTTCTACTCTTTCTTCAAAAGGTTTAAAAGATCCTGGGGGTTTATACCCCCCATCATTCATTACTTTTTTACCAACAACTCTTTTCGTTGCTACTTCTTGGCCTAACTATGATTGGGAGAGCAGATCCTGCATCGTTATAATCTTGGCTGCTCGCTCTCGAAATTTGGCATATATGTTCGGCCAATCCTGATGCATGGCTTTCCACATATCCGTATTTAGGGTCAGGCCTCCGACCACCGTGAGGATCTTGGCATCCTCTTCTACTGGGGCTCCATCGTACAAACATTTATCAAATCTTTCAATGTATGCTCGATCTGACTCGCCCTTTAGCTGGGAGAAATGTGCCAACCTCTGTTTTGGTGCTGGGCGAGCACACATGGATGAGAAATGGGACATGAATTTCTGTCCCAAGTGGGTGAAAGACGTGACAGACGCAGCGGGCATAGTAGAAAACTATCTATGGGCGCGGTCGCCCAACATCATGGGAAATGATCGGCACTGCGTTGCGTCAGTGGCGCCCATGCCAATCATAAAGTCTGAATATCTGCTGAGGTGAACATGTGGGTCAGACTCAGCATCGAACATAGGGATTGGTGGTCGGATCTTTGCTATTTTTTCTTGTACTTCGGCTACCATGATCGCCGGTGTTAGTGGCGAGCACGACATTGTGCTCGCCCGAGGGAGTCCTCTCGTTGTGGCCAGGTCGGCCTGTATGCCCTCGATTGCTTTCTGCATTTCTGCAAATTTTGTAGAACTGACAGACTTGGATCGGGGTTGTGTCCCATCATGAGGACCCAGGGGGTCATGCTCATGATCGGGTAGTCCCCCTTTCCAAGTTCGTCCTTGACTACCCAATCGATGATGGATAGACAATTTAGTTCCAGTCGATTTTTGTTGTTCCTATTTGTCTTTTCGGGATCTGCGGCGATCATGAGGATCTGAGGAGCTAGCATGTTAAATCGGTTGTTCCCTCCCGGGATCTTGACACCTATGATTGCCGATTCGGTCTTTAACGGAGAGCCTCAAACGTGCAAACGCTGATGGTCTGGACCCTTGAGGTTGCTCGTCTTCCGACATATCATCTGCCTTTTTGTTGGCCCGCTTCCGCGCAGCTTTCAACTTAACTTACTCGCTATCAGGTGTATGTGAGCGTCGATCATCATCATCTTGAACTTTCAACTTGGCGACTCTCTTTTTCGCCCTCTCTTTCTCGTGCTCGCAATAAAGAAAGTGATGGCCTTTGTTGTGGCCGGCCGGATCGTTAGCTATATCTTCAAGATTGATGGTTTTAAATGATCCGATTCTTGTGAAACGATCTTTGAGCCTCTTTTCGAAACGTGAGGTCGGCTCATCTGACCTCCCGCCGAAAGTATTCCTAGATTGAGGCATTATATTTCTTTTTTCTGCCTCGGCAATCTACGGGATTGTGTATGGGCTGGTTTTTTCTACCCTCCTTCTAGAGCCAATTGTTGCGAGTCGTTATTTATGGAGAATATTATGTGGCTAATTTGATAACAACTCACAAACAAAATAAGTATGTGCACGATATACAGTAAATAACAGGAAATTGTTGACCCAGTTCGTCAGTTAATGACTACTCTGGGGGCATTCTAAGCCAGGGATGTCATATCGCGAGTTTTACATATATAGTACACAATACTTCTCATGGGGAAAACTTCTATGAAAGAAGATGATTTGGAGAGTAAGTGTGTGAGTCTTTAGGGATTTTTTCAAAGTATGGATGATTTACGAGCGGAAATTTACGAACCATTCGAAAATTTTACGAACCCTTTCTTGTTCTTTTTGGAGCTATTTATAGTACTTTGACAAACATGAGCTGGTTTGGCTAGCATGAGCTGGAGACTTCGTGTCTTGCAAGAACTCATGTGATGTTGCCACGTTTTCAACTTCGTCTTTGACCTTCGGATTTACTTGTTTATAAGGCACTCTTTTTGTCGTCCATATCAACTTTTGCTCGACTGATCACCATGTTCGCCCCTTTGACCATATCAATTTTATATCGGAACACTGTCCTCATCGAGCATATAAGAATGACTATAATGCTTGCCAGAAGTGGCAAGCATACTTGCTTGATTGGCAAGTTGGCGAGCATACTAAGCTTGGTTAACGCAAGTGGCGAAATAAGAACAAACATGTTTGGTCGATGGTGGCGGAGAGTACACTTGTCCATCGAGCATGATTATTTTAATAGTTGATTAATACATTTGTCCCTCTGATTTGTACGAATAAATTGAGTAATTGTATCGAATACAACAGGTTTAAAAATCACATATATATATATATATATATATATATATATATATATATATATATATATATATATATATATATATTGCTTTATTCGATTCCATTTACGATTTCTTAGTATTTTACAATCGAAATCAAAACTTTATACTGAAAATTTTAAAATTAACATTAATATTGAATACCTAGTTAACTCGAATACTATAATCTAACCGAATTTATATTATGATTCGTCTCTCTTTTTTTGGTTACTATGGCCGAATAATGCTCACCCTGCCCCTCCCATTTCCATGGTGAAACGGTATTTGCCAAAACGTTTAAATTTTATTTTAATTTGGAACACTAGTCAAATTTTAGTGACGATTTGCATATTAAAAATAGAGTTTTATTATAATAAAAAATAATAATCACAGTATCATTAAGCATGTGCTTGTAGTGGTCCTTGAGCCTTTGTGGACTCGACTACCTGAACTTTTAGGAAACGTTACATACCAAGACAAAAGGTAATCTGTCATTTATCAATCAAATTCAATACTATTCAATTTCAGGTAACCCATATTCAAACTAAAATACTTTTCGGTCAGCTTTATTGAAATAAAATAAGAAAGTTCAGCTACACTATCCTATATATACCTTCACCACGCCGCACCAAATTACAACACCCAAACAATTCCAATCATCTGCAATTAATACATCTCTCTAACTCTAATATATTCCAAGAAAAACAAAATGCTTACAGCAATGCCTAAATCAGCAATATTAAACTACATGTTTACGATTATGACCCAATTGAAATGGGCGTGGAGTTTCATTCTTTACCAATCTTTTTTTCAAACCCGTCAAATGGAGTTACTAGACAATGGTCTGGGAGTAATTCATCATCACAAAAAGAATGATGAATCAGCAGAATGTGCTGTTTGTTTATGCAGAATTGATGAAGGAGATGAAATTAGAGAGCTGAGATGTGATCATTTGTTTCATAAGGTGTGTTTGGACAGATGGCTTGGGTATGGTCATGGCACGTGTCCACTATGCCGGGGGTATGTGAAGCCGCCGCAGTTCACGGCGGAGCTCATCCAAGAGTTGGTGGTCTTCGACTTTTCCGGCCCCAGATCAAGGGACCACCGGGATACATGGTGGCTGCGTTGATTCTTTTTTTTTTATTATTAGTTAAGACTTACTATTTTATTAGCTTATAAGTAGGCTACTGAATCACATTTTTCTGGAGTCTCATGTACACAAGGACTCGAAAAATCTACTTCTTTTATTTATTATGGAAATAGTAATTACAATTTGTTTGTTATAAAATTAACAACGGTGAAACAAAGGATATTATATATATTATGTTCTACTTCACGAGCATGTTGTATTAATTTTAAATTCAGGCGATAATTTTTTTTAAATAATTAATTACAATTATTAATTCTTTAAGATAATCAATTATAATAATTTATTATACCATAGAGCACGCACGTCGATAGATTCAATATTATAGAAATAGGGATTAGTGGAGGGTACTTAATTTATTTAGCCATCACCTCCAAATAGTGGTGTGGATTTGTTTCATAGTGAATAAATAATGTTTTCGTTATAAATATGGACTAAATGAATGCACTTTCATTTTAAAATATGCGGAAATTTTTATTTAACTTTTAAAAAAAGAATAGTTTTTATTATTACAAAAGTAAGAAGTGACAGGAAGCCCGAATATAAAAGTTGATGTGTGTACACAGCAGTAAGAGCTCTAATATTATCTAGAAGCTCCCGCAAATTCGTGTGCCATAATATTGACACTCTTTTTAAAAAAGAGTATGTTTAGTGTGAAAATTTGTAAAAATAAAAATTTATAAAATTATTATAAATCAATCAATTACACTTTAAATATTAAATAATTAATTTTAAATTATAATCTATTTGAGCTGGGTGAACCATGGATTAGTCGGGCCGAGTGAATCATGAACCACCAAATTTTATATTACATTTATCAATTATATAATTTATTTGAAAATTAAAGTTTTTGCATCTATATAAATTTGCATACTAGACTTTATCTTTGATAAAACATACTCCCTCCGTCCCAAGACGACTTGAACATTGGAAATGACACACAAACCAAGTAAAATGAGTTTTAGTGGGTTTTAGTGAAATAAAATAAGGGTATGATTGGTATGTTGGAATAGATTGGGAATGAAATGATCATTCCTTAATTTATTCCAAATACAATGATTGATATATTTTTTTGGAATGAATCATCATTCCATTAAGAATGGTCATTCCCAAAAATAAATAAATTGTGATTCCTTACATACCCCCTGGGTTTATGTATTCCAAATTTTGAGTAATAATTTTTTTTGTCATAAATAATATTATCCTTTATTTTTTATTTTCATAATATTATCTTCTACCAACAAGAACAATAATAATACTAAGTTAATAATATTATTTTATTAAAAATTATATTTAATAAAAATAATAACAAACTCCAACAATAATAATAATATTAAATATAATAATATTCTAATATATAAATAATATAAAACTTTCAATATTAATACTATATCTCAAAAATCGTAAATTTTAGCAATTCTCAATAATATATTAATATAAATAAAAATATTAATATATTATTAATAATAACACATATTATTATTTAATAAAATTATAAAAAAATATATAAAGTTCTTATTAACTCAAACTTTTCAAAATAATTTAAAACATATTATTATTATAAATATATAATACTAAAATTATATATTTATTATAATAAAAAATATTATTTTTGAAATAATAAAATATATTACTTTTAAAATTTAAAATAATAAATAAAAAATTTAACAATAATAATATATTAAATATATATATATGTATAAAATATTTTCAATAGTTAATAATAATATTAAAGTATAATTTTAATAATTATTAATAATAATTCAAAAGTTGATTCACCAATACCTATGTTTCATTTATAAATCATATCAATCATAAGAATGATCATTCCAATTTCATTTCATTCAAATCTTCATTCCATTCATGAATTTATTCCATTCAGTTGTAATTTCATTCAGTCATACCAATCATACCCTAAGGGTGTTGTCAGTGTATTAATATTATATTTATTTCTATTTTGAGAGTGTTCAAATAATGTTGGTACGGATGGAGTAGCAAATAATTTGCAGAACTATAGAGAATATCCCTACAAGTAATCACATAATATCCAAAAACATAATTATAATTATTCGGCGAAATTATAGCATCGATCACAGTTTTTGCATGGCCTTCAACAATTACACTATTAACATAGAGTCAAGATAAAGCTTCATAAAATCCTAAATATTCACCCACATCAACACATACAACGTGTTTCCTTTTAATTTACATGTAGATTATAAAACACGTGTCCGAAAGGACACCAATTTTCATCAAATAAACTTTTGGATGATGCAAAGTTTTCCTACCCATTAAAAAAGTGTATCAAAATAAATATCCTCTAATTAAAAATAAGTAAGGTTCTAAAATTTGCTGATGAAATTAAGAACGAGTGTATTGAAAAATATATTCTTTTATCAATTACCTTTGTTTAACAAATATTAGTTCAAAAATATGAGAATTTTTTGGGATTGAGATATGGATAAAAAAGTGAAAATTATCTAGAACATAATATATTTTGAAATAAGAATAATACACTAAAATATAACTTATTTTGAATCAGAGACAATCGTAGCACTTGAGTGCACCGATTATACCACAATTAGTACGAAGTATTTGTCTTAAAAAAAATAAATTCTAGCAAAATCCTCAATTAATATGAAAAATGAAGTGGAATACACATATCTTTCAAAAAAAGAATAGTGGAATATACATATAGTTGAGACAGAGAATGATATACTCCAGTAAATAATCAAATTCTAAAGTATCAGGGACAAAATTCACCTTAAATATTTTATGAGACATATTTTTTTCTTATGTTTCTTATATCAACAAATGTAGTGATGATTTCATAGTATTAAACATGTCGCATACGTTAATATATATTATAAAATATCAAGATTTGCAATGTAACCTTGTCAATTGATGATAAATATCAATTAAATAAAACATCAAATTGTGAGATTAGTAAAGAGTACACTTAATTTTGTAGCATACTTTTCCGCAAATT
This sequence comes from Stenogyne calaminthoides, assembly GCA_037126765.1. NCBI lineage: Eukaryota > Viridiplantae > Streptophyta > Magnoliopsida > Lamiales > Lamiaceae > Stenogyne > Stenogyne calaminthoides. The sequence goes on from JBBCBC010000042.1 coordinate 1,556,359, forward strand.
ATTTTTTACATATACTCCTGGACCAATTCATACTTTTAGACAATTTGGTACCTTGTTAGACACCTGGACCAATATTTACTTTACAGTTTACACAACTCAGTTTTGGACTGATCTGGATGTACATTGCTTGTCAAGAAGGACTTGTAATTAATTAATATTTTCTTGCAAAAAGGGATTATATGAGTGTATATATTAAAGTCTCCAAGGGAGAAAACAGCAGATACTTCTCACCTTCTGTCTTCTGATGCCAATTTGAAAATTTTGTACACGTGCAACACCAAATTCTAAAGAGAATCAATTCATTATTTATGTTGTATCACTCAGGTAATCCTGAATTCCTTTGTATTTCTTTGGGAGTAGGTGATTGGATTCAACGTTAAATAGTGAACTATTGGACTAGTCTGGATAAAAATATGTGATTTTATTTTGCGGAATAGTGAACTATTGGACTAGTTTGGATAAAAATATGTGATTTCATGTTGCGGTCAATATTTCAAATCGTGAATGGTTCATATAAAATTATGAATTCGTGAAGTTGGGGTATAATATATATACTTAATTATTAATATGAGATAATAAACTGACAGACTCAAAGAGACGTAGTGAATTGTCTATTGTTTGACCCTTGAATTTTTTAAAATCATTATAATTAAGTCGAGAAGAGATTGAATTGTGTGTATATATTGGTTGCGACAAATCATTAACTCATAGACCTACGGTATTCAAATAGTGTATGAGTTCACCATTGCTAAATACACATTTTTGATTGATTGATTGGTCTACGTAGGTATTGAAAGCGACGACCTTGAAACACATGCATCGCGTTGCCCATGCGACAAAAATTGATTTTTTATTTTTTTAAATTAAATTAATTAATACTGTAACACATTAGTTATTAATTTTTTATTTTTAATTTATAATAATTTAATTAGTGTAAAATTAATTAATAATACACTAATTAAATGTATTAATTGTTATAATTTGATTAATTTAATAATATTAATTGAAAAGTATTAATTTATAATTTATTAATTATAATTAATTAATTTCAAACTAATTAAATGAATTAATTTATAATTTATTAATTATAAAATATTAGTTGTTTCATTGAAAAGTGTTATAGTTGTTTGGTCATAATATATTAGTTCATTAACTGCAAAGCATTAGTAATTTATTATAAATAAACTTATATAAAAATCAATAATAATAGACAATTTACTTATCTAAATTTATAAAAACTAATATTTGTATATCTTATTAAAAGATGAGTGGAAACAAAAGAACATAAGAGAATGACAACAATGTGGACAACCAGAAAAGACCCCCGTCATTGCTGTGGTTGAACAAAGATTGGGGAAAAGATATTTAATTTTTATTTATGTTTATTATTAATTAAAATTGTATTAAATTTATGTTTAATATTATTTGAACACATTTTTTAAGACTGCTAAATATTTTTAGAGTGCTTAATATTATTTGTATCAATATTTTTTAATTAATGAATAAATATTTTATGACAATACAACTATAATATTTTTCAATGAAAGAACTAATACACTTTATAACTAAATAATTAATATTTTTAAATTAATTAAATAATATTAATTAATACAAAAATTAATTACTAATGTGTTATTAATTAATTGATTTAAAAAACATAAATTAAAAAAATTAAAAAAATAATAATTTTTGTCGCGTGGGCAGCGCGACAGACAGGGTCTGCGCGCATGCCCCACACGACACACACAATGATTGGACCCATCAATGAATGTCACAAATGTGTATATATAGCATTCCTCGTATGAGTTGAGCTTGAATTGTCAAAATTAAAATTGGTCTAATTTTATCAGATAGTGACTAGTTTGTCAAAGTGAAAAGTCGAGTGAGAAAAAAAAAATCTGAAATATCAATTTTTTCGATCTTTCCTATTATTGATAAAAGTTAAAAAGTTTTTTATATATACCGGAGTAGGGATGCTCACGGTTCTAGAATCGGCGGTTTCGGTTCCGAACTGGCGGTTTCAAAATTTTTGGAGGTGGAACCAGAACCGAACCGCGGTCAAGGCGGTTTTTTGGTTGTTCAGGTTCTGATTCGGTTCCGACCCGATTTCGGTTTTTTTTTTTTTTTTTATTTCTTAATTTTTTTGATCTAAAATTTGAAGGAATGTAGATGAGAAATTTAATTATTGTATTATTGTTAATATGAGAATTTAAATTAAAGATTACATTACAATAATTAAAAGTTAAAACATAACAATAACATTAGTACAATACCAAAATACAAGCAACAATGGTAAATTAGTAAGACTAGTCTAGTAGAATTAAATTTCATCACCATTTGGACCATTTCCAATTTTCCATGTCAAATTGACTCATGTCTCGGTTGCTTTGATTGTATATGTTTAACCAAAGCTCCATATCCTCCTCCACGACGAAAAGGATAAACTTTGTTACAATGATTACAATGAAGTTTTATTTCGTTAGGATTTACCCCATAGTCATTTGACATATTTGAATTGATTCTATAGTGAACCGTAAATAGAGAAGATTGAAGAATATGTTGTGGGATCGTAATATTAGTAGGTGTTGGTGGTGGTGATGGAGTGTTTTCATTGGAAGTTATTGTTGATGAAGAAGAAGAAGCCATTTTTCTCTTAAGGAAATTATATGAGTTTTTTGAGTTTGATGTGTGGGAATTTATTGAAGGATGATAAAGAATAAGAATAAAAAATAAAAAGTAAAAAACAATAACTAAAAAACAAAAACAAAAAAACAAAAAGAAATAGCTTAGAATCTTAGCCTCTTGACTTGACTATTGAGTATTGACTATTTGACTCTTGAAAACAATAAAAAAATGAAGTTGAAAACTTGAATAAATTAAATCAACTAACAATAATTTTGAATTAATTGAATTGTTGCAGTATTAAGTATGAACTAAGTATCTTGAATTCTAACATTCTAAGAAATACACTTAGAAATAATTGAATAAACTATTATAAAATACAAAATAAAAAAATAAAAAATAAATAAAAAACCGGCGATTCGAACCGGAACCGACGGTTCGCGGTTCCAGAAATGATGGAACCGGAACCAAACTGTGTATCTTACGATTTCGGTTCGATTCCGGAACCGTGGAACCGACGGTTCCGATTTTTTTTTAGCATGTCTATACCGGAGATCCCAAAAAAAGTAAAGAAATTATAATATTAATACTTTCTCAGTTTCTCTTATCTTAATATTTTTCATATTGCCGTCTAGTCAGCATCACACTAGATTGCATGAAACAGTCAAAGTCAAGAACACATATTAATAATATATAGATAATATTAATAGTATTAATTAACGCCCGGTATAGAAGCTTTTCTGAAATAATAGTGTTGCAATTTCGCGGCAAATTCTGAGTTTCGTTTGTTTTTTGATTAATTATTCAAAATTTGATAGTAATAAACTACTAATGACCAGATTATATTTTCATTAGCATCTTATTAGGCCTGCAATGTTAATGTTAATTTCTCAAAAATTGGACTCATCATATACAAGAGCTCGTGGAACGTACGGTGCATATATATATATATATATAATTTGATTAAAATTGATATATTTTAGAGGAGTTGGTATGCCGTAAAACTTGTTCACCGTGAAATTAATTTTTATTTTTTTTATTTCAGGCATATTATTTAGTAATATAAGTCACACCCCTTAATAATATAAGTCATATATTTCAGTTATCACTACGATATTCTCTGTTATAATATAAGCAACACCCTTCACTTTTATGAGAAAATATCTTTTATAGTAAAAATTATATTCTTTATAATAAAAAAATCACACTCTTTAGTATTATAATTAACTCGTTAATCAATTTCATCGTAAAACTTATTTACCCTATACTTGTCATTTTAGGAGTTACTTATACTGATTTGATTGACATCAATTTATAAGTATCATGTCACTTCAGCAGATGCATGTTATCTTCAGCAGATGATATATATATATATATAACACATGATTTATTAAACGGACGTGTAATTCCACAGTTAGTGATCTTCAAATTAATTTCGATATGTGTATAATGTAATTTTTTTTATGCTCCTCCTATCATAAAGTTATTTACTCCAAAAAAAATGACACATCACGACATTTTAAAATTACATCTCATGTCATTATTTTTATTCAAAAAAATAATTTATTTTAATAATAATATATAAAGAACTATAACATTCTCAATTAAAAATCACTTTATCACTTTAAATATTATTCTCTTTGACCCAATTAAATACTCATATCAAAAGTAAATGGATAAATAACTTTGGGACGGAAGTAATATTTATTATTAAAAATAGAGAGTTATATAAATAATTAATTACCCCACTGTAGTAATAATGAAAATCTAGCAGTACTCACTTCAGACGACTTTGTTTTGGCAGAGGAAATTATGTGAGCACACTCTTGAGAGAGTTATATAATTTATAATTAATATGAGGGGATTAAGCACCTTTTTGTGGTGCTCATTGAATTTGAACCTTCGCAGACTTTAACTCTAGCTCACCAAGCCCATAAATAATTTATTCAATTTTCAAATAAAGGTAGCTATATCCAAACTTAAATATTGTATGGTCAGCTGTCATCTTAATTATAATAAACAAACTTGTGCTACAATCCTATATATATATATATACCCCTACAAACAATTCCAATCATCTGCAATTAATACATCTCTCTAACTCTAATACATTCCAAGAAAAACAAAATGCTTACAGCAATGCCTAAATCAGCAATATTAAACTACATGTTTACGATTATGACCCAATTGAAATGGGCGTGGAGTTTCATTCTTTACCAATCTTTTTTTCAAACCCGTCAAATGGAGTTACTAGACAATGGTCTGGGAGTAATTCATCATCACAAAAAGAATGATGAATCAGCAGAATGTGCTGTTTGTTTATTCAGAATTGATGAAGGAGATGAAATTAAAGAGCTGAGATGTGATCATTTGTTTCATAAGGTGTGTTTGGACAGATGGCTTGGGTATGGTCATGGCACGTGCCCACTATGCCGGGGTAATGTGAAGCCGCCGCAGTTCACGGCGGAGCTCATCCAAGAGTTGGTGGTCTTCGACTTTTCCGGCCCCAGATCAAGGGACCACCGCGATACATGGTGGCTGCGTTGATTCTTTTTTTTTTTTACTATTTTATTAGCTTATTAGTAGGCTACTGAATCACATTTTTCTGGAGTCTCATGTACACAAGGACTCGAAAAATCTACTTCTTTTATTTGGAAATGGTGATGACAATTTGTTTCTTATAAAATTAACAACGGTGAAACAAAAGATATTATATTATGTTCTATTGCACGAGTATGGTATTAATTTAAATTCCGGCGATATATATATATATATATATATTTAAAGATACTAGTTTTTCACCCTAGCAATTAATGCGCGACAGGTCTTATTTACTATATTATACATAAATTATGAATTTATAGATCTCAAATCTAATTTAAGAAATATGACTCAAATATCAAGCGAATGTTTGTCTCACGCATAAGATAGTTTCACACAAAATTTTATTTTAATATAATAAACCTATACATAATTTATTTATTTTATTTATATACATTAATATTAGATTATCAATTCATGTTTAGTGCGTTAAAACTTTAATTATATTATTTATATATTCTTTAAATTTCTCCTAATCAATTTTGACTCGTTCCTCTCTCTATCATGGTATGAATTAACGCAAAACATTCTCATTTCCCTTTCTTTTCCCTCATTTTTTCTTGAAATTTCATAATCATGTTTTTCCTCTTTCTTTGTGCTGAAATTTTAGTAAAAAATTATTGTTATCAATGTTGAACTTGAATATCTTCAAGAAGCACTATGAAGCGTGGAGAATGCTAATGGGAAATTGCAAAAAAAATTGTTGACTCTTCCCATCAGATATTTTACTGTGAGAATGCTGATGGAAATTTTTGAATGGCGAAAATAGAGGAAAATAGAAAGTGGAGAGAGTGTTAAAGACAATTATTTGTAAAGAGGGGAGAGAAAGAGTGGAGAAATTGTTGTAAAAAGAAGAGAGAAAGAGCGGAGAAAGAGCAGAACAGGTTTTTTTTTTATGATTTTGCTATTTTTATATATGTATAGATATAGTCAATTACAATTAATAGTTCTTTAAAATAATCAATTACAGTAAATTATGTAGTTCATTATACCATCAGACACACGTTGATAGATTCAATATCGGACACATATAGATTCAATATTATAGAAATATGAATGAGTGGATCTCATGTGCACACGGATGCACCGTACATTCATAGTCCATTTTAGAAGCGTGTAACTATACAAAACAGAAACGTACAACTATTTCAAACAAAAGCATGTAACTATGTTTTCACCACCACCCCACGGTAAAGTAACCTGAGCCTTTGCCATATTGTAATACCCCAAAGCCCAACACCACCCCCACCCAAAAAAAAGGAAAAACTTTTTTTGATGCACATTTAATATTTTTGAGACGATGTTCCATTAAGATAAGAGATGAAATTTATAGTTAAACTGTCCCAATAAAAAAAGTTTATACGTTTCTTAATTATTTGGACTTAAAAATCATAGAATTTTTGTTATTTCAAAATCCAGCACACATACTTTTCTATTCCTATCCTAGTCCTGTGCTTTAATTTCCTGCTACTAGTCCCCTGCTTTAATTTCCTCTTGCTCTAATTTTCTACTAGTTCTAGTCCAAATTACTAGAAGTCCTATATAGTCTTTTAATAACAATTAAATTAAGCAATTCCCTTAATTATAATGGATATGTGAATGGCTTAATTAGAATATTCCGTCAGTTTAGCTATTTTGGAAGACAATCCTTGTTAGCTTTAGGAAAATGAACATATCATAACAAAAAATTCATGCAAAATTATATCCAAAATTGGATACCAAAAACCAATTTTAATTACTTACAGGACCAATTAATGATATTATCATGAATTTCATAAAATAATAGTATATCATAATATCGACCAATTCTGGAGCAGCCAAAATATACCAAAAGGCGTAGATGAAATTTGAAAATTTATTAGAACATGAACATGGACATAATAAAGAGGTATGGTCAAGCTAACATACAGTAATTAGTAAGGGGGGAAGTACCAATCATAGTGATCAAATCATCGCCGTCTGAAATTTTTATTTTGGTACATAATTGTACGTCTTTTGTTGTTCCAAATATTCAAACTTTTTTTTTTAATAAACACAAGCCACATTCAGACATTCTTTAATGGCGTGCTACTAAATTACCAATAAAATCAATCACATTATTCATCCAAATGCTTTTTCCTGCACTTTTTCATTAGGTGGGCCAAATAAAAAATTGGGGAAATAACTATAAAGGTAAAATATTGACCAAAATATATTCTTACTTTAAGGTCTGAATTTGAAAAAATACATCATTTTTTTAGTATCTAGTTTTGAACTAAAGTGCAGAAAAAATTTTAACATGATTTTTGCACATTATATCTTATAGTAACCATGTTTTTTGCCCATATCCATGAGATGGGATATCGCTCCTTCTGTCTCATTCTTTTTGGACCCTTCTTTCTAAAAAATTTAACATGATGTAAATATGCAAATTAAGTTCAGGTGCCGCCCAATCACCTTAAAATTTTTTTTTAATGAAAAAAATATATCCATGAGATGGGATATAGCTGGAAAAAATATATTTACTTTATTCATTCTTTTTGTGTCCCTCTTCTTTTTGGAGGGGATAGTTGGAAAAAAATATATTTACTTTATTGCTTTTTTTATGGAAAGTTTTAATAAATTTGAGAGACCGTTATTTATTAATATTTAAATAAATAAAATAATTTTTATTGAAAATATTGTAGTTTTTTTCTATTTTTTATTATTATTAAAATAGATTATTTTTTTTAGTCATAAAAATAATTGACGACTGAGATATAATTTTCAAATGTTGATCTGATATTTTCTAGTTGGAAAAAATATATTTACTTTATTGTTTTTTATGGAATTGGTGGAACTGTCATGCCTCAAGACAAAGAGTAACACTATCGTAAATCAAGTCTAACATGAATGTTATCACTGTTCTATATAAAAAAATATTAATATTGTGAATAAAATTATTATAATTTAAAAAATACTTTATTTTCAAATATTAATAATTTTTATGCACAATTATAATATTTTTTTATGTATAATTATGGTATAAAAAAATAGAGTTCAGTTCACACAATTTTTTTTAAGACAATAAGAAAAGGAGTGGGAAAAAGAATTAACAAACGCCACATGTTAACTTACGGAATCAATATAGCATGTCTCTAGCAAGTTCAAGTTTTAGATAAATGAACAGATACTATATACAAGTTCGGTTTTTTATGAGATAAATAATTTTATGGCATCATGTGTTTCCATGATGTATTAAAATGTAGGTCTTGCATGAAATGATATTATGGTGAGACTGAGGTATAATTTGTGAAAAATAATTTAATATTTACAAAAAAAATGAGTATTAATTTATATTATTTTGTGAAATATTTTGATATTGTCTCGCGGTGAAATATTTTGTGAATTTGCCTCCTTGAGGCACACTTGCATGAGACGATCTCACAGTGAGACGAAATAAAATTTGGGCATGACGTTTTAACACTTTAGAACGGTTGAATGTTGATTTGTGTTAAATTGTAGCCGTCTCATGTATGAGACAGTCTCATATGATTTTTTGTCATTTTTTAAAGACAAAAACTCATATGAGACTGTCTTATGCATGAGACGGGTACAACTTAACACAAATTACACTCATCTCTCCCAAAATGTTAAAGTGTCAATGTCCAAGTTATGCTCCATCTCACTGTGAGACGGTCTCATACAAGTGTGCCTTTTTTTTAAAATATTATAAATGCATATTGCCTTACAGATTTATTTTTAAGTTATAAAATATAAATAATATATATTTTAAACAAGAAATAAATTTGATACAACAAATGCTAAATATTTAATTTTATTGATTTGTTGTAATGAATAATTATCTTAACTAAATTTAGAATTAGAATTCTAAAAAGACGGATTAAATAGAAATTAAAAAATAAAATGGAAGCTTCGGCAGACCTAGTTAGAAAATAGGGTATATCATGATGCTAACATATATATAGGATTTAAATATTCAGCCATAGTTAAAAGTGAAAATTGTTATCTCATGCTCCTTGTATCTTAGTATGAGTTTCCTCATTTCTTTTTTCATCCATTATACAATAAGTTTTTTGTTTCTATAAATGAAAAAAGTAACTCTAATATTCATAATTTTTATCTTTATTTTTCACACAATATGACAAAGAATGTGCACTCACTACTTCACTCATTATTTCACATACCTTTTTCATCTCTTCCAATACCCACAACTACCTTCATTTTTAATATTTTATTATTATTTCTTAAACAAAACAACAAAAAGAAATATAAAATTTATACTGGGACGGAGGGAGTAACATTTAATTAATCAGAATCTCCACGTCCACACACTCCAGTGTAACAATATTTTTAGTCAGTGACGGAGTCAGGATTTTCGACCAAGGGGCCCAACTAATAAGAGAAAAATAGTTTTTTGGTTCTATAGCTTTTCTGTATCTGTTTTTGGTCCCAAAAAATGTATTCCCTCCGTCCCAAAGAAACGTGCACGTTTATTGTTTTCACGTGTTTTTGCGAACGAATTTTTTATTAGTATTTGAAATGATAAAATAATTTTTAAAGATGCATGTAATAGATGAGAGGTAGATCTATAATACTCCTCTTTAAAAATCACTTTATCTTTTGAAATACTAATAAACAACTTAAACTCAATAATAAAGCAGGTGTGCACGCTTTTATGGGACGGATGTAGTAATTGTTTAATTTTGGTCTCAGACTATCTTTATTGTCCAATTTTGGTCCCATTTTCACAAAAAATAAATTTTTTTATCATTTTTGATCATGCACAAGTCACAAGTCGATTAAAATTGAGGGTTTCCGAGCTCGTAGCTAACATAGACGTTGACTATTAAACAAAAACTCATTTTTTAAAGAATTAGAAAGAACAAGAAACTTCCTCCTAAATTGCGAAAAATATGAAATTTTATTTAACAGTTAGCGTCCACGTCAGCTACGAGCTTAGAAACCTTAATTTTAACCGACACATGACTTGCGCATGAAAAACGACAAAATTTTCTGTTTTTCAGCGAAAATTGGTCAGTTGAGATAACTATGAGACCAAAATTAGATAGTTGAATTTTTTGGGACGAAAAATGGATTACAAGAAAGTTATGAGACCAAAAAACTTTTTTCTCCAACTGATAGTAATAAAAATGTACGAAAATAAAAGTTTAAAACAAGAACATAAACTAATACCTACACTTATATAATCAAAAATTTAAACGTAATTACATAATATTAAACTATAACATTCCTCTTCGACTCTTAATGATTTGAAAGCATTGCATGATTTTTTTTTATACTAACTTTCTAAAAAATATTTTTTTGATGTACACAACAAAATAATTATTAATTCAATTTTTTTTCTCCCATTTGGTTAAGTAATGAACTCTAGATGAGTTACATTGCTGAAAATGTTCTTCCCACTGTAGTTGTGGCAACGAGTAAGATCAATGATAACTTAACAAGCAAATAAACAAATGAGAATACAATATGATTTTTTTATTATAAAATGAACTATCTTTTTTTTAACAAGACCTCCTATTCCAATAATCATAGAGAGATTTTCATCTAAACTCACGTCAACAATAAAATTCCCTAATTAACTGTCAAGTTCAAGCAAACATATATATGTAATTAATTATTTTTTTATATTATATAAATGTAACATTACTAAAAATATTCTGAAATTTTTTTAATTCTCAAGGGGCCCAATGCCTTCCGTACCCTTTCTATCACAGTCCTTATTTTTAGTATTAATCGTAATCATATGGTTGTCGAATTTTTAATTTTTATTTCCAATAAAATGGTGGTATATTTTGTGGATGATACTAAATCGTAATCATATGGTTGTCGAATTTTTAATTTTTATTTCCAATAAAATGGTGGTATATTTTGTGGATGATGAAAGCTTTCTGTCTCAATCTCATTTCTGCACTTTTTCTACTCGTGCATAGAAAAGTTGAACACTCTCCCGGTTTCTTCCAAAAAATGTGCATGTTTTCAGTTAGCTATCAATTCATGCATGCTGGTATAATTAATTTAGACCATCCTTTTTTGTTTGAAACTCCTAAAATGCAATTAATTTATGAAATGGATCAATTCATATAGAGTTTTATTTTGATTTGAAATAAAATCACATTAGTGGACTATTGATTATAAGTCTCTCAAATTAATCGATCATTTGACAGGATACAGAGTGTTAGCAGACAAATTCAGATTCATTCATTTATTTCTTGAACTGATATCATCTTTGTTTCAATATAAGTCAATTACGGCTATATTTCACTACGCGTGTTTCAATATATATATTGCTTTATTCGATTCCATTTACGATTTCTTAGTATTTTACTTTAACAATCGAAATCAAAACTTTATACTGAAAATTTTAAAAGTAACATTAATATTGAATACCTAATTAACTCGAATACTATAATCTACCGAATTTATATTATGATTCGTCTCTCTTTTTTTTTGGTTACTATGGCTGAATAATGCTCACCCTGCCCCTCCCATTTCCATGGTGAAACGGTATTTGCCAAAACGTTTAAATTTTATTTTAATTTGGAACACTAATCAAATTTTAGTGACGATTTGCATATTAAAAATAGAGTTTTATTATAATAAAAAATAATAATCACAGCACATGTAGTGGTCCTTGAGCCTTTGTGGACTCGACTACCTGAACTTTTAGGAAACGTTACATACCAAGACAAAGGTAATCTGTCATTTATCAATCAAAATCAATACTATTCAATCTCAGGTAACCCATATTCAAACTAAAATACTTTTCGGTCAGCTTTATTGAAATAAAATAAGAAAGTTCAGCTACACTATCCTATATATACTTTCACCACGCCGCACCAAATTACAACACCCAAACAATTCCAATCATCTGCAATTAATACATCTCTCTAACTCTAATACATTCCAAGAAAAACAAAATGCTTACAGCAATGCCTAAATCAGCAATATTAAACTACATGTTTACGATTATGACCCAATTGAAATGGGCGTGGAGTTTCATTCTTTACCAATCTTTTTTTCAAACCCGTGAAATGGGGTTGCTAGAATGCGCCGATAGTGGCCTTGGAGTAATTCATCATCACAAAAAGAATGATGATTCAGCAGAATTTCCCAGAGGATCCATTTGAATTGATGGATTTAAAATCTATAGATTTCACACATAAATTATCAATTTTTAATGAATTTAGAAATACTTAGATTTGAGAATTTAATTTAAATGGAGAGATTTCAAATCTTAATCAAAATCATGTTATTTGTGAAATTTCTCCTCTCTACTTTTTTCTCTCTCCCCTCTTCACATTCTTCCCTTATCTCACATCTAAGTATTTGTAAATTCATTGAAAAATGGTGATTTGTGTGTGAAATCTACGAATTTCAAATTCATCCATCCAAATGGAGCCCAAATGTAATCACATAATCTCTAAAAATGTAATTATAATTATTCGGTGAAATTATAACATCCACCGCAATTTTTGCATAGCATTCAACTATCACATTATTAACATCCAGCCAAGATAAAACTTCATAAAATCCTAAATATTCATCCACATCAACACAGACAATTTGTTTCCTTTAATTTAATTCCATGTAGATTATAAAACATGTCCAAAGGGACACCAATTTTCATCAAACAAACTTTTGGATGATTCAAAGTTTTCCTACCCATTAAAAAAGAGTATCAAAATAAACTCCCTCTAATTAAAAATAAGTAAGGTTTTACAATTTGCTGATGAAATTAAGAACGAGTACTGTACAGACAAAAATATTCTTTATTAATTACCTTTGTTTAACAAATATTAGTCAAAAATATGAGAAATTTTTAGGATTGAGATATGGATAAAAGAGTGAAAATTCTAGAACATAATATATTTTGAAACAAGAATAATACACTAAAACATAACTTTTTTGAATCAGGGACATAGTAGCACTTGAGTGCACCGATTATACCGTAATTGGTACGAAGTATTTGCCTTAAAAAAATTCTAGCTTGCAAAATCCTTGATTAATATGAAAATTGAAGTGGAATATACATATCCTTTTGAAAAAAAAGGTGGAATATACATATAATTGAGACAGAGAGTGATATACTCCAATAAATAATCAAATTCTAAAGTATCAGGGACAAAATTCACCTTAAATATTTTATGAGACCTATTTTTTTCTTGTCATGTAACTTGTATCAAAAAATGTAGTGATGATTTCATAGTATTAAACATGTCGCATACGTTAATATATATTATAAAATATCAAGATTTGCAACGTAACCTTGTCAATTGATGATAAATATCAATGAAATAAAACATCAAATTGTGAGATTAGTAAAGAGTACACTTAAATTTGTAGCATACTTTTCCCGCAAATTATTTTTTACATATACTCCTGGACCAATTCATACTTTTAGACAATTTGGTACCTTGTTAGACACCTGGACCAATATTTACTTTACAGTTTACACAACTCAGTTTTGGACTGATCTGGATGTACATTGCTTGTCAAGAAGGACTTGTAATTAATTAATATTTTCTTGCAAAAAGGGATTATATGAGTGTATATATTAAAGTCTCCAAGGAGAAAAACAGCAGATACTTCTCACCTTCTGTCTTCTGATGCCAATTTGAAAATTTTGTACACGTGCAACACCAAATTCTAAAGAGAATCAATTCATTATTTATGTTGTATCACTCAGGTAATCCTGAATTCCTTTGTATTTCTTTGGGAGTAGGTGATTGGATTCAACGTTAAATAGTGAACTATTGGACTAGTTTGGATAAAAATATGTGATTTCATGTTGCGGTCAATATTTCGAATCGTGAATGCTTCATATAAAATTATAAATTCGTGAAGTTGGGGTATAATATATATACTTAATTATTAATATGAGATAATAAACTGACAGACTCAAAGAGACGTAGTGAATTATCTATTGTTTGACCCTTGAATTTCTGAAAATCATTCATAATTAGGTCGAGAAGAGATTGAATTGCGTGTATATATTGCCTGCGACAAATCATTAACTCATAGAGCCATGGTATTCAAATTATACCCTAATAGAAAATTGACATTTAATTATAATAATTTTGTCACTATAACTTTTTTAGTATAAAGTTTTTAGCAATAGAAAACGGTATTTAATGAAGTCATCCTGTCACTAATATTAAAAAAATTTAACCTATCTATTCAGCATATATAGTTCAATAGATGCACGGCATGGGCATTGCCAGATGAGTCAGAGTCAACTACACTTATATTGATTAACCAATCTTGAATTGAATGAAACTAATTTATTTATTTTATTTTATTCATATACGTCCTGCATCGAAGATCTCTGAATTAATTAAATAAGAGTGTTGTAATTTCGCTGCAACTTCTTGATTTTGTTGTTTCATTAACTAACCAAATTATGTTTTCATGGAAAAATATATTTTTTTTATTATAATTTTGATTTTGGTCCTAATAACTTATGATTTTTTTGTCTTAGTCCTGTAATTTTACATAATTCGACTTTTTCGTTTTGTCACCGACTAGTTACCTGCAATAGCAGGTGATTGGACTAAGAAGTCGAATTTTGTAAAATTATAGGACCAAGATCATAATTTACAGATATTGATTTTAGTTTTGTACCTTAGAAAAAATTGATTTTTTAGTCCTGTCACCTACAATAGTCGGTGACAGAATGAAAAAGTCGAATTTTGTAAAATTACATGATCAAGATAAAAAATCGTAAATTAGTAGGACCAATATCAAAATTTATCAAAGTTACCGGACAAAAAGATCATTTTTTCCTATTTTCATTAGCCGAGTTTTAATCACAAATGGTCCCATAATTTTAACCTCAAATAGATTTAGTCCCATAAGTTTTATTGTCGTCAATTTAGTCCCAATAATTTTGACAATTTCCAATTTTAGTCCCAAATCGATCGAAAATAGGTCGTTTTGCCGTTTCAATTTGAGGCTTACCGTCGATACTTTTCCATGGATACCTGCAAAATTATGTCATAACCATTTTACAACTAGAAACATTGACGCTTATACTTTGCCAATTGAACTTTATCACGTATACTTTGCCAAAACTTTATAACGTATACTTTGTCAATAGAACTTTGCCACATATATTTTGTCAATAGAAACATGCCACACATAATTTGTAAATAAAAGCTCGCCACATATACGTTGCCCACGTATACTTTGCCCACATATACTTTGCCATTGAGCACGGGGGGTTAAACCCGAAAACCCGTCGATCCCGGACCTTATCAAGCCCCTGGCTATTTGAAATTTTACCGTAGCACTACGAGCCTTCCCAAAGCCATATTAATGAGCCTGGTCATTCTCGAGAACAACTTTCATTGTCCCGGACCCGTGAAACTTTGCCAATCAAATATCATATAGGAGCAATTAATTCACATAGCGAATAAATCAAATAATTTATTTAAATATACAAAATAATCAGGCATTAATTGACAGTCAATAAACGTAAGAATTAAAGCAAACAAAACCCCACCTCAAAAGATGAATACAAACGTGATAAGTAAAAGCCTCGAATGATCTAGCCCTGTTAACTGCGGTCGCCTAATATAATAAATGAAGTTTCAGAATCTTTATTAATGACTTATATATTTGTTTAATAGACACTTAGTATCCTAACTAATAGCATGCAAAACATATATACTGATTTACCACTACTAAGAGTATTACACAAACAATTAGACTGGACTATTAGAAATAGACCCAAACTCACGTGTAAGGTGCTATCCAAATTAGGGTTACATAATTATAAGGCCTAGGTTATAAAACTATTATATCAGAATACTATCTTTGATCTTTTAAATTAAAGAATAAAAATTTATTAATAAAATAAATTATTGGCTCTCTGATTTTCCAACAATACGAGTCACTTGGCCCTTCTTTCAAACCCACATAAGACATTAATTGATAGTTATCTGGCTTATAAAATTAAAACAGTGAAGTGGCCGTTCAGTAGCAGTTTTAGGTGTCTTGGAGTGTTAACTCAGATATTTAAGGGTTTGACGTAAAAAGGGATTTAAGACCACGCACATAAACATTTAGTTATATACTGAACATAAATCTTACTTCAACAGATAACACTATGATAAGTACAGGAAAAAAACTGTTGCAGCGGCTAGAAGCTTCGACTCTAAGAAAATATATATAGATGAGATTGCTACTGAGAGAGATGTATATTCTGTGTTTTTCTTTGGTGAAAAGACCGAGTATTAAAAGGGCAATTATCTTATTATTCCAATTTCCAAAGACTTATTTTCGACAATTACACTACAATCTTTTCAAATTTTGTACATGTCAGTTTTCATATATTTTTTTGTTATATTATGAATTACATTGTTGAGTAAGCCAGTAAGGTGACTTAGGAAATCAAATATTCTTATTGAAACACACTTGCATCAGTTGCATGAGACGGTCACGTTGAGATATGGTAATTTAAGCATGACACTTTGACATTTTGAGAAGAATGAATATTAATTTTTACTAATTTATTACCCAGTATCATTTATGAACACCGTCTCATAATTTTTTTTATTAATATCATTTAAAGTCGAATAAAAATATCCAATTCGAAAATAGGACCATTTTTGCAGTTTTGCTTTTTCCAACACACGTGTATTCATTTTTTTCAATATTGACCAACCGTAACTCCGAGATTCCAAAATACTCTTATGTGGATTATTTTAACTGTATTTATAATTTAATTTATTACATATTCCAATAGAAGTTAATAAAACATAGTATTAAACTCAGCCAAAAAGGCTTTATAATTTTTTATTTAAACAAAAGAACACTTAAAACTTAAATGCAAAAGTAAATATCGAGAAGACCATCGACAATAATTGAAGGCTCGACCCAATAATAAAGACATGTGAATGACCCAGATGCAAAAAAACGATGAGCCAATCATTGACTTTTCTCTGAATAAGACAACGTAAACATTAATGCTTTTTAGTATAGTTTTACAAGTCATCTTCATCATATATTCATTTGGCCAAAGACCTTTTCTACTAGTGATTGTTCTTTTCTTCGATCCACCACACTCATAGTGCAATCAATATCCCTTTCTCTAATTTGATTTTCGAGGCATATGTTTGTTAACAATTTGACAACAAAAAATTGTCTTCACAAAACAACACGATGAAAAATAAAATCAAAACTCTCACTTTTAGGAGATAAATTAAATAAAAGGCACTCAACTCGGAAGAGGAATTAGAGGCTCTCAACTAAGAAGAGAAATCAAGAGTCGCATACGATCTAAAAAGACAACAGATTTACGACAACATGAAAATATAATTATCACAAAGTGATTGTCTGCAGATAACTTCAGATCGAAAACTTACAAAATTAAAAAACATAATAAAAATTTACAAAAATTAAAGAATGATCTACTCTTCAAAGGTCTCAAATCGATCCAAAACCAAACTGATACCGATAGATGAACAGATCTGATAGAAAGAACACTGTAATAATTTTTTAGAGAGAGAGAGAGGGGAGAGAACCCACTGCTAAGGCTTAATAATTTAGAAAATACAAATATTATACTTATCGCGTGGTTAATAATTATATTCCAAAAAGAAAAATATCATTATGGCATTTCAACGATAAATTAAATTAAAAAGATTTAAAAAAAATTATTATTTTGTATTACGTAAAAAATCAGATAATGTTAAAAAAATTGATTTAATATGCAACTTTTTTACTTTGCTGGACGTGAAACAAATTTAAATAAATAAATTATCATTTCGCAATGCCTAATTAAATGAGAAGTGACTAGAGATGAGGGTTCTTATTGTTAGATTTTAAAAAGTACAGACACAAAAAATAGAAAAATACAAATCCCCAAAGGTAACATGCTACCTATAAAAACTACATAAAATGTCATATATTCGAAAATTTTACCACTAAATTATCAAAAAAAAAAAAAAAAAAATCAATGTACCTAACATATCATTATCTATTAAAATATCAAAGTCACTATAAGAGTATTAAAACTTCTAAAAACGTGCTTTCGTTAAAACTTTAAAAATATCCCCCTGAATCTCCTTTTTTCAACGTTTTAATTTCTGGCAGGTAAAATTTCAACAAGTTCATCCTAGTTGGCGCACACAGTCTGTACTACCACTCTATAATCACCCACCATGCATCTCAAAATAATACTCCACTAATATCCCACTTAATTAATTTCAACAATAAAATTAATTAAAAAGTAGACACTCTCATATTTTCAATAACCAAAAAATTCAAAACATCATTCAATTAAATATTTTTGCAGAGACGCCGAAGATCTTTTCTTATTTTACTATTCAGGTTAATTCAAACATAATAGTAATTTATTTATATTACATCTTGACATTCAATTAAACCTTCTTTCCTGGAAACTTTAAACTCCAATCAATTCCACTTTATTTAATATTTATCGTGTATTATATACTAAAACTGGGAGCCATATGTCCCATAACATTTTCAAATAAAACAAACCTATATTCAAAAAAGTAAAATATTTTCTTTTAAACGTATAATATTAAAAAATGGCCGCCGGCTTGCTACAAAATATTATATTATCCATTCAATATTTTAATTAATTCAGCAATTTGTGCCTATATATACAACCCTTACAAAACCCAGATAGAACCATCCATGCAACTCCCAAAAACAAGATAAAAATTAAACCCCACCTAGCAAAATATTCTTCATAAAAAAAAATGATTCAAAACGCATCAAAATCACCCTTCCTAAACTACGTCGTTTCAATCTCCATGCATCTGAAATGGGCATGGGGTCTTCTTTTTCGCCTATCTTTCTTTCACCATTCGAATATTAACATCCACAATTTGAATGTGACATGTTACAAAGATATTGGTGATCATGATTGCGGTGAGACGGAAGAATGTGCGATTTGCTTATGCAAAATCGACGACGACGATGTAATTATGGAGCTGAGATGTGATCATTTGTTTCATAGGGCTTGTTTGGATAGGTGGTTGGGTTGTGGTGGCATGACCTGCCCGGTGTGCCGGAATAGATTAAAGGCACCGGCGTTTGCGGCGGAGCTCAGCCGAGAAGTGGTCTATTTTGACTTCTGCGCCGCCGCTGATGGTGGCCGGGATAGATGGTGGATACGGTTATAGAGTTTGGTGGTAACAAAAATAAAACAAGATTAATTAATGGCTAATTAGGGATGAAGAGTAATTGTCCATAATTAATTATTTTCTTGAGTCTGTGTATAAGTGCTAGCTCGAGATGTAATGTTGATATCTTGTTTTATTGGGTGTGCATTAATTCCTGATTAATCCTATTATAAAAAATGAGTAACTTTTTTGTTTATTCTGATGTTAAATTTAATTTAATTTGTCCCCCTTAGCTATTTGATCGAGATTAATTTTACGACATCCGCCCTTCACAAAAAATTAAAGAGTTGGTATGCTGTGAAATTTGTTCACCGTGAAATTGGTTTTTTTTTTTTTTTTACAGGCATACTCTTTAGTAATATAAGTCACACCCTTCAGTTATCACTGCAATACCCTCTACTATAATATAAGTCACACCCTTCACTTTTATGAGTAATACCCTTTATAGTAAAAAGTATTCATATCCTTTATAGTAAAAAGTCACACTCTTTAGTAATATAAATTATACCCCTTAATCAGTTTTATCGTGAAACTTGTTCACCCTATATTCTGCCTAGCAAATTAATAGATTGAGATTGATACTTCCAACTTCCAAGTGTTACTAAATTTCTAACTACTTCGAGTCAAGTCCAACGGATGATGATGATGTTGGTAATTAGTATATCACCTCTAAAGTGACGAGTACAACTTTTATTTTACAATGTATTTATTATATATATATTTATTTATTAAATACTTTCCACGGAGAATTTAACATGAGTAGAATTAATTTCAGTAATATTAAAAGAAGTGGATGGAACATTAAGGGCATGAGCCGCATGACTAGTCTCCTTTATTATTGAGTACGCTTTAATGTGTGGGATCGCATCGGACGCCCCGTCATCACTAGGGTTTTTTAATCCATAATAGTGGGCGAGCCTAAACTTTGATATCATGAAAATTCCGTATATAAATTTAAATTCAGAATATGGGTAGTAGTTTTTATTTTTATTTTTCAAAAAAAAAAAATTATAGATAAAAACGTTCACAATATTGTCCTGTGCGTGGCAACGATAACATCACTAGCCCATTTTCTATCAGTTGTTAAATCACATATAATTCAATGTTCACTTTTTTTTTTTTTGAGCGCATATTAAAAGTTCATTTTTAATTTTGACAAAGTATAGGGTGAACAAGTTTCACGGTGAAATTGGTTAAGGAGTGTGACTTATATTACTAAAGAGTGTGATTTTTTACTATAGAGGATGTGACTTTTTACTATAAAGGGTATTACTCATAAAAGTGAAGGGTGTGACTTATATTATAGCAGATGATATCGTAATGATAATTGAAGGGTGTGACTTATATTACTAAAGAGCATGCCTGTAAAAAAAAATTCAATTTCACGGTGAACAAGTTTTACAGTATACCAACTCCTTGGTTACAATTTATATGTAATTATACCCTAGATATCTAATGCGTATCTTAGATGTTCACTTTTGTGACCGTATCATTAATAGTATATGGTTGAAAGGTTGAATTAGAATTGGAAAATTCCAAACTACTTCATTTTATGTGAGAATATTTTTACCTAAGTTGAAAAAGAAATCATTGGTTACACATATCAATTACCTATCAAAGCCTCAAAATGCGGTGATAAAAGTCCAAAACAGAGACTCTAAGCAGACTTTATTAGCAGTTACTTCGAATTATATATTTCTCAAAAAATAAAATTACTTCCAAATACAAATATTTAAATTGCTAGCAATGACTTTATATTCAATTATATGCTATGTTAAACGGAAAATAAACTCAAGTTAAAAAAATTACTAGTCTCATTTTAAAATTGCTTCAATATGGAAAATCATGTATTGTATAATCCCACTGCAGAAGTCCATCTACCCACAAAAGGTTTCAGAGAATCACTAGGCCCACTTAGTAATAAATAACTCATCATTTTTATTTTTATTTTACAATTAATATTCAATTCAAAGACCGATTAATTAAAGGGTTTGTTTATTGGCACCAACTAAATTGGTTAGTGCACCCCTTCTATCCTTATTTTTTAAAATGGACAAATAAAAATACAAAATTACCCTTTTTCAATTTCAATAAACATAATTTAATAAAATCTTGATTTATACACCTCCAACTCCTCCAAAGTTAGCGTCCAAGTTGTCGGCGAGTTGACGTTGAGATGCCACATTGTTATTGTAGATTTGTTTATGATCTACTCTTCCGGAAAAAAAAATTCGAAAAAAATAACCAAAAAATTGATTAAAATAATTTTTAGTTTTGGATTTGTTCAACAAAGAAATTGGAAAATCCCCACATATTCGGAAAAAAAATCGAAAAGACCAAAAAATTCGGAAAAAAGAAACGAAAAGATGTAAATCTAAATAAATTCGAGAATAAACAAATATTTTGGCCAAAAAATTAAAAAATAGATAAAAAAAAAATTCAAAAAATCTTCCCTTATGAGCCTAAAACCTAATGAGTAACACACTCCGAAATCTCAAACATACACCACTATATCAACTCTTGAGGGTTGATACTACACATCATCTAAAAACGTTTTTTTTTTCATCAAATTAATTGTTGGTATAAATAATTATCACTTATGTTCCTTGGTTTCTTAGCAAATTTATCCAATCATATTGTAATTGTTAAGCATTATATCCAAATTACACTTTAAAAGATTACATATTATCTCTTCATCCCACAACACATTGCACTAACTTTTGAGCACATAGTTTTAAAAAAATATATAACGAGTAGTGTGTGTTAAAGGTAATTTTATAAATTTTTATATATAAAGTAAGTTGATTGAATATATGTGTAGATCCTAAAAGTAATAATGTTTAATATGTGAATATTTTTATTTAAGTGAGACGTACCAAATTTTTAATAAGAAAAATGTGCATTGTTGTGGGACGGGAGGGAGTATTTTTAAACAAAAATATTTTAGAAACAGAACTCCTGAGTAGTTTCTTTTTGACTGAAAAAGCATGGAGTAATTCAATAGTGCGTCTTTTTGTGTCGGCACGATGCCTGGAAATGATGATTAGATTTTATTAAAATATCAACGGTCATTAATGATCATCATGTACTGTGTAAAATAATTATTAGTCGCCATTTTATTCATCTCATTTTATGCGCTCAAAATATGAAAAAGAAAATTGTCTTATAGGCATGTTGTTGAAATTTTATAAAAGAAAATTGGTTTTTGGAATAATTAAAACTTTTTAATAGACCAAAAAAAGTTTTTTTTTTTTTTATCTAGTTGAAAATCTTTCAAATTTAAAATACTTGCGGTTTTCTCCTGCAGTTGAAACGATGAATTTACACCTAAAAGTACATATCTTAAATTTATACAAAAAACAAATTGTGATATTCAATTTTGACGATTAATTTGTTACTTGAATAATGACTAGCTTGAGTACTTATTAGGCTTGGCAACGAGGCGGGCGGGGCAGGAACAACTCCCATCTCCGTCCCATGAAATTCGAAGGCGAGGCAGGGAATCCCAAGAAACCATTCGAGAATAAACCCGCCCCGGGTGGGGATTCGAGAATCTCCGCCCGCCCATTTTTTTTTTTTTTTTTTTTTTAAGGAATTTAATCCATATTTTCCGGTTTATTTACATAAATAATGCTATATATAATTACCGGATTACACATTTCGTTCATTTTCCTTCTTTTACTCTTTCATGTAATCACGTTCAATTCCACCATGCTCTCAAATCAAATCAATTTATGTTGTTAAATGCCCTCTTCTCTGAATTTACCTTCAATCTTCTGTACCTACTTATCTTGCCCCCACGAATAAATTATGATCGAAGAAGAGTTTTTCCTGATCTTTGTGAATTGTGATGGTTAAACTGTTTTTGATTTTCAGGTAAATTAGATCAATTTTCTGGGAATTATTCGATGTGTTCGTAGATATGCTAATACTTGCCCTAATTGTGTTTTTCCTCGGTAAATAAATTTTTAATTGTAATACAATATTCATTTATATATATATATATAATTATATATATTAATTTAAATAATAAAAAATTATGGGCCCGTCGGGGAATGGGTGGGGAATACTATCCCGGCCCCGTCCCGGCCCCGCCTTCGGGGGGAAAAAAATCCCCATCCCTACCCCACGGGGAATTTTCGCGGGGAATTCCCGCCTCACTGCCAAGCCTAGTACTTATATTCAAAGTCGTAG
Source organism: Stenogyne calaminthoides (assembly GCA_037126765.1). Lineage (NCBI taxonomy): Eukaryota > Viridiplantae > Streptophyta > Magnoliopsida > Lamiales > Lamiaceae > Stenogyne > Stenogyne calaminthoides. The sequence continues at coordinate 1,579,935 of JBBCBC010000042.1, forward strand.
CAATGCATGCAGTACTGACTTTAGACTGAAGAAAATTTTCAAGGGTTGTAACTTTTGTAGGATCTAGGGAACATAAATTTTAGACTGAAGGTATTTTTCATGTTATAAAATTGGAACAAATGATTCAATTAGGTAAAATGGAAATTGGAGCAAATAATTCAATTAGGTATTATCTACAAATTCTTTTTGATGTACTTCCTCCATCCCGAACTCGATTTCTCATTTATAATTTATACTTTATACGGTGTTTAATATAAAAGTTGTTTATTAACAGAGACATACTGACGTTTCCCGGGTTGTGCCCCCATTAAAGTTTTGTTTTCAACTAATATATGTATGTTATATGATACATTGTGCAATACATACTTGTGTCAAACTGGTGGAGTAGTGTACTAATGTGATTGAGGTCTGTGGTTCAAATCATTGCCAATTAAGAGGCACACTTGTTTTATTTTTCTTATAATATTTTTTAATTAAGAGGCACACTTGTAGTCTCATAGTTAGACATAACATAATTTGAGCACTAATGCTTTAACATTTTGAAACCCAATTTTGTTTTATTTTTCTTATAATATTTTTTAATTAAGAGGCACAGTTGTATGAGATAGTCTCATAGTGAGACAGAACATAATTTGAGCATTGACGCTTTAACACTTTGGAAATGTGGATGTTGGTTTGTGCTAATTTTTACTCGTCTCATACGCATCTTTATCATTGATTAATCGTCTTCTCCGTTATTTATTGCATTCTTAATATATCTTTTTGCTATGAAAATTTTATGGATCTGTTCCTGTTTATTAGTATTTGAAGGAATAAAGTGGTTCTTAATTGATTATATTTAGTATTAAAATAGACGTAGGATAAGTTGGATTTTAGAGTGTATAAACATATGGAAAAAAAATGTATTTTTTGAGATGTTATTGGAAAGAGAAAACAAGTACTATGAGATAGACTAAAATGGAAAATGAAAAATTGAATATAAAACGGAGGAAGTATAAAATTGCATTTGTTCGGCACATATCTATTAGCAGCTGTGTTGCACGGGTGCGGGTGCGGAGTGCAGATGCGATACGATTCGGGTGCGGGGATTCGTAGATTTTCAAAATTTTAGGATACGATACGTCGAGGATACGTCAATTTATTTTTATTTAATTATATATATCACCTGTATAAATATAAAAAAAATTACAATAATTATATATAATACCTGTAATAATATCAAGAGTATTTAAAACACATGTTTTAATATCAAGAAATTCATCTCATAAGCAAGAAAATAACAATTAAATCAAATATCACATACCTACACAAGTCATAAGTTTTAAAATTTTACAAAAAAAACCCCAAATTTTAATAAATTTTACAAAAAAACTCCGATACGTATCCGATACGCGTATCCTCGGAGCGGGATACACGTTTCCAAATTTAAAAAAATAATAAAAATTTGGGATACGCCACGTGGCGTATCGGGTGCGAATCCCAGGTGAATCCCACCCCAGGCGAATCCGATATTGCATGCTGTCCAATTTTGAAGAATTCGTGTATTAGAGATTAGCAGTTTGGAGTTTGGACTTTGAAATATTTAAGAGTGTGTTTGCAAACTCTAATGAAAAAAATTAAAATATTTATTTTTTAAATTGTGAATAAAATTTGGAAACACCCCTTCCCCTAAACCTACGCTTCTAGAAATTTTACCTTCTCTTTAGCACTTTTTGACCAATTGACCCTCACATTTTCTCCAATACCCAGAATGACCGTTTAGTAATTCTTGAACTTCCACTTAATTTTATTTTTCAAAAGCACTATTTTATTACAAGCACTTGTTCATTATATTATAAAATTTTTATAATACATTCTCTTTCTCTCTTTTGTTTACTTTTTTGAAGAACAATTAAAAAATGAGAAGTTAGACAATTAATAGACATTGCTCATATTAAGAGAAGCACCTACACAAGAACGGATCTTTTTTTTATAAGAAAAAATTCATTAAAAAGAATGAGTGGGTATAAGGAATACCCCACAAAGGTTACTAAGTTTACAATGAATATCGATTAACAATCCAGAACTATTCTAGGGTGGATTAACCAATCATTAAGCATAATACACAAGAACGGATCTAGAATTTCGTTTTAAGGGAGGCAAAAAAAATTTATTGAGTAAGGGTGACAAAATTTTAAAATCCCAAAGAAGTCAAAATAATAAAATTTAATAATTTTAAGGCATAAATATTAAATGTTCGACATATATAACATGAATTTTTTTAAAGGTGGCAAACCCCCCCCCCCCCCACCCCACACACACACATACCTACATCTATATGCGGTCATACAACGTGTCTGTTTATAAATTCAATAAAGTTAAATAGAAACATTATTTTTAAAGTTATTAAACTTAATTTTTTTGTAAAAAAAAAAAAAGCTTCTTCCTTTTCACTTGGTTTCCAAACAAGCACGAAGCATACATACATTATAGTGCTACGAAGTTGATGTTTCTTATGCCTGTTCTTTAGGTGAATGAACTTAATTTAAATTTGATCTACAGTTAATTTTTTACCTCAAATATCTATTTTCTTCTCCAATTAATCTTTGACTTTAGAAATTAGAAGTTATAATTAGGTGAATTCGTAAACAGTAGTATTACTCCTGGATCCAGTAGTGTCAGTAATAGCTGACGCTCTATAATTTGTACTTTTTCTTAAGAAAAGATTGCATCAAGGTCACATCTTTATCACCATATTATATATATTATTGTGTGATTTAGAGCGTCTCCAACAAGGAGGCAAATTGCAACTCAAACGCAAAATTTGCCTCAATATGCTCTCCAACCACTACTCAAATCCAGTGGCAATTTGCCTAATGTGAACAGTGTCGAGGCAAATTTGCCTTGCACTGTTCACAAACTCAAACTATTTTTTTTGTTTATTATTTTATTTTAAGGGTTTAAATATGTGTATTAAATGTAATTTTATTTATAGTATTGCTATGTAATTGTGATGACTCATGTATTTGAATTCTGATATTTTATACTATAATTTATATTTTGCAAGAATATTTTATATCATGGAAGCAATGTGTTTTAATATTTTTTTTTATTAAATATGCAATTTTTTTTTGTTTTAGTTTAAATGTAAATACGAAATCATAATTTAATTATAAGTAAATGTTAGATAAAATAAAAAGTTAAATTGGTAAAGTTAAGAATATTCTTATTTGAGTTAAAATTTGAGTTTAATGGTTGGAGATGATTTTACTGTTGGAGGTAAATTTGGTGGCAAATTTGGGTTTTGAGTTATAATTTGAGTTAAAATGGTTGGAGATGCCCTTATATTATTAAAGAGTGGGATTTTTTTACTATAAATGGTGTGACTTATATTATAGCAGAAGGTATCGTAGTGATAACTGAAGGGTGTGGCATATAATATTAAAGGGTGTGACTTATATTACTAAAGAGTATGTCTGTAAAAAAAAAACAATTTTACGGTGAATAAATTTCACAACATATCAACTCTTTCGTATAACAATAGCGAGATAACAATATCTGCAATCGTACAATTACTCGAGATTTGTATCAGAGTTTGCCTTTGAATTCACTTTATACCCTACGTGAAAATAAAGTGTTAATTCTAAATAAATACATAATTTTTATATTAAATATTAGTTTAATTATAATTTTTAAAATTATGGTTAAAAAGTTTAATATTTTATATTATTGTTTATTAATAAATGTTTTTTTTCTTCGGTTGGTGATGATGAATGTCGTGACTTGCTGAACTTATAATGTGGGATTACACGGTTTAATTTTTATTTATTTTGCTACATTATTTTGACAGAAATTTAATAACGAGTGTGAGTTTTCTTGAGATTTTTGTCACAATAACGTAGATAAAACAGAATAACGTATCAAAATAAAAAATAAACTGTACAATTCTACATGGCAAGTATGACAAGTCATGTCATCTGTCACTGGTCGGAGGAAAAAAAACATGCATTGCATTAAAGGTTAAGCTTTTTAATTAGAGGCGATCTTGCGTGACACAGTCTCACGGTGAGACGGAGTGTAATTTGGGCATTGATGCTTTCACACTTTGGGAGGTGTGGGTGTTTTTTGTGCTAAGTTGTACTCCGTCTCATACATGAGACCGTTTCATATGAGTTTTTATCTTTTAATTATACTCTTGAAGATCGTGATTAAATTGATACTTGATATAAAAATCGTGTATTTATTTATAATTAACCCTTAAATCGAAAACATATATATACACACACAAAAATCATTATTGGGATAATACAAATTACTTCATACAATAATAACCACAAATTAAATTTAAAGAGGAGTACATCTCAAGAAAACTGGAGAATGTACGAGGTCCGCAATATGCTTGGATCTATCTTTGATATGTGCAATTAGTTTATGATATTCATGAACCTCTCAACTTTTGAATTTTCCTAAACTATATTTTTTTCCATTTCGGTAAATGGGGGAATACATATTTTTTAAGTGAGTTCGTAAAAATAAATTAACATGCAATTAAAAAATTTGTGTATCTATATTAACTATATTACATGTCTTCTTTTCTTCAAAGTTTAAGCGAAATTCATCAATGTAAAGGATCTTAATTCATATTAGTTGCACTTGGACCACTACAGAGATGTTTGCAAATCTCAAGACAATGGTGTAAAAGAACTTTTTTTAGAAGTAAGGGTATGTTTTCAAACTCTAAAAACAACTTCTAGAATCACTTATTTTTAAAATTATTTCTCACAGTTTTTCAAAAAAAGTGATTCTAGAAACTGTTTTTCTAGAGTTTCAAAACACACCCTAAATGTGATCTATATTTTTAAAAATAAAGTGCTTCTATCTTTTGAGAAGCACTTGGACCACCATAATAGTAGTAGTAGTAGTATTACTATTATTATTATTATTATTATTATTATTATTATTATTATTGTTATTATTATTATTGTTGGACGTTGTTCCATTCCATGGCTACTATATCACCAAACATTTATCGATAATTTCAGGTGGGATTCTCAGATTCCCCATTTCTTTATGACAAAATTTATATTGCAACTTAAAGTCTATATGGTGTAGTCCAACTAAGAAATTGATTGGCGTATATATTTAAAATAATACTACAAAGAATTAATGATCTTTTAATTGTTGAGAAATTTCAACTAAGTTGGCTAAACATTGTAGGTACATAGCAATTTTATTGCAGAACTGATTGCGATATAGTACCAATGAGAGAAACACAACACAAGTTGATTTTATTTATGAATATTTGATTTTATTATTCAATCAATCTCACACTCATCCACCTTCTTCTTGCTATATGCTTCTTTCTATGGGGAAATGAGATACCCACCTGGTCATTGGGCTCCTCAATTGAGTGAGAGACTCAGGTTCGATTCCCTTTGGGAACAAATTGGAGTGTATAGGCGTTTTCATTTCTCAAATTGTCTATGTAAATATATATACTCATAGGTAAATTTGTTGGTAGGAAATTTCGTAATTAATTCGTTAATTTCTTGTAGTGTTTCAAGCCTCAAACCAACCAAACTTCTGTCGATTTCTTCATTACAAACCATTAATTAAGTTCCAAACCCTACCAAACTTATGCTACGAAGAGAAACTCATATGGTGTTTCTTATAAATCTACACTGTTCACTAGTGGGTGTGTCTTATACTTTTAGGGGGTGTTTGGTTCACGGGACTGAATTGATTAGGTGTGATGAGATTGAGTGGGATTGAGTAAAATTGGATTGATTTGACTGGATTTGTTGAATCAAGATATGCGTTTGGATTGTAGGATTAGATGGGATACCTATTGAAATGTCATAAACACCCTTAAATTGAATTGAAACAACCACACTTCATTCTTGTGAATCTATTCAAATAATAGAAGGACAATTTATAATATTGCATGGGATATGTTTTATCCCACCTTTCACATGAGATTGACATATCCCTCCATGGAGGGATTTTGCACATTTTCTACCCGGGCATGAAGTATATCATGGGTCCTCATCCCGCAAACCAAACGATAGATTAGTTATGATTAAAATCTTAATCATGGGTCCTCATCCCGCAAACCAAACGATAGATTAACTACGAATTTGATCATATGCCCGCAGGTGGGCACAAACTTATATCTTGGTTATGTGTGGCGCGCCACATATGCAAGGTCTCCACCATCATTTAATTAGTTTCTTTAATTAATTCAATCTTTTCACTTATATATATTCCATATTTTACCCAAATTAATTAATTATATTAAATTTCTTTTACCCGTTCCGGACTCAACCCGACCTGAATCCGAACCCAGCCCGAGTGGTTCATGGTTCACCCGACCCGAATGGTTCATGGTTTATGGTTCATAGTTTAGGGTTTAGGTTTATATAATTAATTTCATTAATGATATTAAAAAAAATTACTCGACCCGGACCCAACCCGGCCCTGGTGGTTCATGGTTCAGCCGGCCAGAATGGTTCATGGTTTAGGGTTTAGTTTTATATAATTAATGAGAATATTAAATTAATTAACAAAACTAATTAAATGATGGTGTGGACCTTGCATATGTGGAGCGCCACATAAGCAGTGGGACATATAAATTTGTGCCCACCTGCGGGCATATGATCAAATTCGTAATTAACTGTTACATTCACCCTGGACGCATAAATTGTGACCACTTCTAATCTTTCCAAAATGTAATAAAATCAGGTAAATAGCGTTGTCACACATAAATTTAGACGGAATGACCAACCTAAAGATTTCAACACAGATTAGTCAAATCAAAGTACGTGCACAAGACTGAAGTGAGCTCAATTTATTTTTAACAAAAATACTAGCAAGCCCCTAAACCCCCGCCCCCTTCTTTTTTTGTATATAAGTTCACCCAACTTCTCAACTCTTTCCACATCAAAATCTTCCAAAATGTTTCGTGTTAATATGCTAAAAAATATAATTCTCATAATATCCCAAATAAAAGAGGCTTGGGATATCCTGCTTCATAAATCCTTATTCCCATCGTCCTCATACACCCCAAAAGTGCTTTCAAATATTGGGAAGCAGACTATGTACAGTTGTGAAAATAGTCCAAATGAGTGCTCTGTTTGTTTGTGCAGAATTGATGAAGAAGATGAAATAAGTGTGCTGAAATGCAACCATGTTTTTCACCGGGTTTGCTTGGACAGATGGGTCGGGTATGGGCGTTGGACATGCCCTCTATGTCGAAATCATCTCAGGTTTTTCCCAGGGTCGAATAGTAGTGCTCATAATCAGTTTCATGAAGAAATTTTGGCTTTTAGTTTCTCTCATGTTACTTCTGATAATAAGACTAGATGGTGGCTGCGTTAGTTTTTAATCCACATCACAAGGTGTGGAAATTGTAGTTGTAAACTGGGATTTAAATCGATTTGGTCCCGTAACTTTGCACCTTTATTGAAAATGTCCCGTAAGTATCACATGTTTTAATTTAGTCCCGTATGTTTCCAATTTGTGTCAATTTCGTCCCAAATCGCCGGAGACCGGTCAAACCACACAAAAACGATGTCGTTTTAGGGGCGTGTGTTACACGCGCCCCTAATTTCAATCGGAAAATGCTGACTTGCAAAGATTTGGACACGTGGCGCGCTACATGTGTATTATTCCTATTAAAAAATAAATAAAAACGAAAATTAAAATTACACTTCATTAAATATAGATTAAAATAAATATATATCAAATTAAATTAAATATATATTCCAATATCAGAATTCAGAATAATATTAAATAAAAAAATAAATTAAAATTAAATGAAAAAAGGAAGTTTCCTGGAAACTTCCCCACATCACACCCAAAATTTAAATTAAAATCAGAAACAAAAATGAGAATGAAAAATCGCAAAAATTAAAACCCCAAATACTCAAACAAGATTGAAATTATACTAACACCCCAAATCCCCAATTCGCGAATCAAAACTGGTGGAAGCCATTGAAGAACAATCGAAACGTCGGTGGAGATTCAACCGAGAGCTCCAACCTCCACACAGATTGCGACGCGTGCACCAGCACACCATCTCCGAGTTCACTCATCTCTATCCCCAGTCGACTCTCAGATCAACTCGTCGGTCGTCGAGATCTCAACCGAAGTTATCCTCTCCGAACCCCCATCCCCTCTATCTCACTCCCGAGAATCCAAGGCGGCGAAATCACTAAAGATGATGACGGCAATTTCTTTAGAAACATCACTTTATTCGCCACATGTTTCTTCTTCGTCGTCGTCTCGATTCTCCCCATTTCGTGAGTAAAAAATATGTATAAAAAAAATAAGAAAGGGATCCATCCATTAACAAATTTGGGAAAATGTTTCAGAGAGGAAATGAGTGGCGAGACTGGTTTGGTTTGGATTGGGTGGAGCGTGGGACCCATTTTGGGGTTTGTAGGGATGAAGACATGGGTTTAATTAGGTTTGTTATTTATTTTAATGTTAAGCTTCTTCTTTTTTTGGTTACTTTTAATTTGCTTTTCAATAAGAAAATTATACGTCATTTTATAATTGATTTATATATTTGAAATTGAATTTTATATAGATTTTTTTATTTTAATTGTTAATTATTAGATTTACATTCAATTTTTTCTTAAAATCATACCTTTAAAAAAAAAATCAGATTTTCAAATAATTTCCCAAGTTTTATATATTTCTTTTCGTAGATTCTTGTATTTTTAATATAATTTTCCAGATTTTATATATATAATTTTTTTTTATTTTGTATTTTTAATATAGTTTAATTAATAGACTTTTAGGATTTATTAATATAATTTTTTAGGATTTAATAATTGCTTACTGTATTTTTAGAGCTTATTAAAAGTTTAAAAATATTTTTTTACAATTTATTAATATTTTTAATAGTTTATAGAATTTTGTGAAGTGCAGTTTAGTTAAATTGGTTTAATTTTGTTTTTTTTTTATTGTATTCTGAAATTTTAATATATATATATTTAATTTAAATTTGATTTATTTTATTTATAATTAATGATGTGTAATTTTTATTTTCATTTTTCATTTTTTTTAATCGGTAAAATACACATGTGGAGTGCCACGTGTCCAAATCGAAGCAAGTCAGCATTTCCGGCCAGAAATTAGGGGCCCGTGTGATACACTCCCCTAAAACGACGTCGTTTCAGTGTAGTTTGACCGGTCTTCGGCGTCTTGGGACTAAATTGACACAAATTGAAAACATACGGGACTAAATTGAAACATGTGATATATACGGGATCATTTCAATAAAGGTCCAAAGTTATGGGACCAAATCGATTTAAATCCCTTGTAAACTTGTTATGAATAATTTACATGAGCGTGTGTTATCTGTTGTCTCTGTTGGGTTATGGGCTGAGTGAAAGCGGGATCTGCAGAGCGTGGAAGGCGCTTCGCCCAGCCTTCGAGGTCGGCGGTGTGCTTTCGATCGCGCCACTATCCAGCGCCATGAGGCGCCGAGCAATGTATGTGATCGAGTAGAACACGCTCGACCAAGGAGTCGGCGGTTCGGAGGCCGGACGAATTAGGGGTTTCGGCGGGATGGGCCAAATCTGGGGGTTTTGGCCCGTTTTCCCGGTCGGGTTTTTTGTATAAATAACCCGCGACTCCCCATTGTATCTTACCTTCTTGCCTTTATCTTATCTGATATAGTAGATCTCTCACGGCTTGGTAGTGCCCCGGGCGTAGTCATTCTTGTGGCCCAGGTAACCAAATTGTTTGTTCTTTAATTCGTTGTTCCATTATTTTCTCCCATAATTGCTTGTTTAACTCCTAACAAGCAAATGTATATCGAGCATCGAGGCTCAAGGGATCCAGTGGGAGCAATTATAGTGGTTAAAGGAAATCGTCTGCATTGAAAGCTTGATGGAACGGATTTGGTTTGTCGTTCGGTATGCGGCGGGCACAACCAATGAACGTCAAAACGCACAAAGGCGCTCGAGCAAAGCTAGTTGGTCGAAAGAACCGCTCGACAAAAGCCCCGTCGGCGGGTTCCGCTCGCGATTCGCGGAGTATGGGGCATTACTTGGAGTAGGTGGTTGGATCTGAAGATCAAGATGGGCGTTAGACCGTGCACGAGATCGTTGTATCGAGTTCATGCAAATCAAGATGGGCATTGTCCGTGGTTTGAGATCGTTATGTCGAGGTTGGATCTGAGATCAAGATGGGCGTTAGACACATGCTGAGATCGTCGCGGGGAATCGGTGGCGAATGATTCAAAAAAAAGAAAATGTTGTGGGGCGTTGTTTAGTTACGTGCGAATCAAAAAAAGCGTTGAGGGCATTGCTTGGATCGAATGGGCGTGAGGTCGAGGTTGCGGTCTTGTGGGCCGCGATGATCTGGCGAGTTCGAGAAGGATGTTGTGGGGCGTTGCTTGGATCAAGTGTGGATTCGAAGTCGAACGTTGAGGACATTGCTTTCGAAGTCGTGGTTTCTTTTAGATGAGAGATTGGGGGCTACGCCGATCCTTGGGTAGGCGGCCACGATAGGGATCACGCTCTGATTGCGGCTCCAATGTAGAAGGACAACAACTCACTCTCTTTTCCTATTGCTGTCAAACTCATTGAACGATAAGCGAAATAACATAGTATTTAATTAGGTTCAACGATCAATCAATATATTTATCGATTTCAAACCGCTCAATTGTAATAAAATTACACAAGTATTTTCCCTTGCTCGAGCTCTCTTAATAGATGACATGGTGACTATATACCTCGAGTGCGCTTCTCCCCGGAGTCATAGTGGTGGTGGGAGCATCGGTGTCACACTCTCTCAAGTCATCGAGGATCTGTCGATCATATGCACCATGATCATATGCGCCATGATCTCCATCAGAATATCCATTATCATCTCCATCATCTCCGGGATATGGCAAACGAGACATGATCCTGTAAAGCAGAAGAAACAACATTTAATAAACAAAAAACAAACAATATTCAAAACTATGCTTAAATCCTCACACAAACATATTATCAAACACCTTGAGTGCATCAATTGTTCATATCTAAATTAGCATAAAAAATCAACTCAAGCCACACAATATGTATTCATCTCTAACAAGTTGTTCATCTCTAACACTAACAACATTAATCCTAATAAATTAACACTAATTTATGTTTAAATCCTCACACAAGCATATTATCAAACACCTTGAGTGCATCAAACACCAATATATATACAATAATATACATACACCAATACATACAACATGATATATATACACCAATATACATATATACACCAATATACATACACCATACATACAATTAAACAAAGCCACTAAAAACAATTAAACAAAGACACACAATATATATATATAAACAATTAACAATATATTAACATGCAACTAGCTAATATTGAACCATGCAACTATATAACACATAAACAATAACTAGCTAAATACTGACATGTTCAACTAAATAACACAAAAACGTGCAACTAGCTAATACTAAAAAGTTCAACTATATAATACAGAAACATGCAACTAACAAATATCGAAACTCTCCGGAGTTCTAACAATGAAGATGAATCATGTCTCAATCGCAATTCAGTGGATATTGTTATTCGTAATTTTAATTTCCCGTTGCTAATCTGATTGGCTAGCCGACTCCATTGCGCCGCCATGACTACAGTGTTGGGGAATGAGTTGCACAGATCTATTCGGGGTGAATATTTAAATACAAATTTAATTCTTTAATTATTACTAGCATGAATTAATCCTATATTAATTCAAATAATAATTGCAACAACATATCATGCATATAAAAAGCCACGTAAAACCTACGCATGCGGAATCTACGGGTTTACGTGAACGTACCTCTCGGGATGGCAGTGAAAGGACTTCCCAAGTATTCCCTTAGCCCTTGCTCAACTATCCGGTGGAAGGACACTTGTCGAACAATTAACAAAAGGAAAAAATAAACTTTGTTGCACCACCTTTGTGGATTTGCTAATTTTTCCAGCACATGGAATTGTACTTGGGAGTGAAACAATCATCCCCTATTTATAGGATAGAGGTGGTCGAATTTTTCAGTAGAAAATCAATGTGGGAAAAGACTTTTCTTGATCACAAAAAAAAATCTTGAATATATCTCCTATATTCTTTTTCCCATAATTAAAATATTCCACAAAAATCTCACCTCCTCTAATTATTGATTTTTCGAAATTAATGATGCAAGATTCCAAGATTTGGATCTTCTTGAATTTATGAGATATTCTTGTATTTCAAGAAATACATATCTTCCATAACATCTTTTCAAGAAAATCTTTCTTGTCCATTATCTTCAAATTTTCGAAAATTCTATATAGATAACCAAGTGGGAGATTTCTTGAATTTAATGAGATAATCTTGTATTCCAAGAATACATATCTTCATTCCATAACAAAATTCAAAGAAAATCTTTCTCCCTACTATATCTATAATTTCGAAATTTACATGGAAAAAATAAGCAACAATATTTATTTTATTTTAATCACATTTTTCAGTTATTGGACTATTTGTTGGGCTACTCAGGGGGCCTTTAGGAGAATTAAGATTGAACCTTCTAATGGACCTTGAATATCTAATATTGAGCCACAATATAATTCAAGCCCATAAATATTAATTAATCCCACTACATAATTAATATTGCACTATCCATCTTAACCCATATTACAGTCAATATGGCTCCCGGTCATTATTTCCCGTGTTTAAGATTATCTAGCCCATTAATTAATTCAAGCCACTGAAATAGCTTTCCATTAATTTACATCTTTTATCCTTGGTCGAGGAACGGTTCAACATTATTATCCATACCGGAAACTAATTTCACTTGCAAGATTTGGTATGATAAAGCTTATGAACCTCCCAAGGGGGCAAATCAAACAAGCGTGCTTGCACGATTCTTCAGTATTAAATCTTAGCAATCACATGTGACCAATAATATTGCCCAAGATAAAAAGTATTGAATCTCTTTGATTCGCTACCCATGATAAGTCAAAGCAATAGTTACCAATCCCACGTGATCCTATTTAAGAGACGAAGATTAAGAAACAACGAACCACTGAGGTCTAATTCTTCCTTGTTCAGTTATGAAGAATTTATCCTCCTGTAGGTCCTATTCAGTGCATCAGTCATGCACTAGTGTAATCCCATGGTCAAGACAAACCAATCTGAGCCTTACACCCCAACCTTTCGCGATGGGTTGTTCATTTCCATCTAGGTCGTGAATGGCGTACTTTTAGTTACAAGGGACTGTTAATTTAATCTTCTGTGATCTGGTATCACTAAATTAACTACAATGTAACACGTACGAATTATTGAACAGTTATGCAGTAAATATATGTAACATTCAATCATATTTAAAGCATCAGTGATAAACAATTTATTTCAGTAAATAAGTCTGAAAATTCAGTTTCGATTATACAAAGTAAAAAGCATACTTTTCAATATAATCCCAACAATCTCCCATTTATACTCAAAGTCTGCTTTTAAGTATACTACAACATGTCTCGCGTAGTCCGTGACATCTAATGTTCTCTACACCTAACCTAATAATTTCTCCCACGTATACTCTCAGCAGTTAGCAACGGTCTTGACACCCATTCCTCCACATGTCTCTCGAATGTATTCAGAGGTAGACTCTTTGTGAATGGATCTGCTAGGTTGTCCTCAGACGCTATCTTTGCCACATCTATATCTCCTCTCTTAACGATGTCTCGTATAAGATGGTATTTCCTTTCTATGTGTTTGCTGGCTTTGTGGGCTCTTGGTTCCCTTGAATTTGCAACTGCTCGGCATTATCACAATAAAAATGAACTTTTGGCCGGGCAAATTCGAACCACATCTAAGTCCACTAGGAAGTGCTTGAGCCAAACCGCTTTTTTTCATTGCCTCGCTAGCTTGCTACATATTTCGGCTTCCATGGTAGAATCTGCTTTCGTTTTCAACGGACGCTTCTCCATGTCACGGCTCCTCCCCATGCAAAAACACACTCTGGGAGGTAGATTTTTCCGAGTCTACATCTTATTGGAAATCCGAGTCCATGTAACCGATGGGGATTGGATTACCGATGATAAACCAACATTCTATCCCGAGTTCTTTTCAGATACTTCAGAATATTTTTAACTGCCATCCAATGTTCTCTCCGGGTTACTTTGATATCTTGCCACCATGCCTACGGCAAAGCAGATATCCTGGTCTCGTTACACAAGATTGCATACATAAGGCTTTCCACGGCCAAGCATAAGGAATACCTTTCATGTCATCTATCTCCTTTTTTTAAGGTCTTAGGGGACATTTTCTTAGATAGATGGATTCCATGCCCGAAAGGTCTGAATCCTTTCTTGGAATCTTGCATCTTTGAAGCGTTTCAAGACAATGTCTATGTATGAAGCTTGCGATAACCCGATCATCCTTTTCTTGCGATCTCGAGTGATCTTGATCCCAAGGATGTGTCCGGCTTCCCCTAAGTCCTTCATATCAAACTGTTTTGAAAGCCATACCCCACTTACGTCGACAACACCTTCACATCGTTCCGATGATTAGAATGTCATCTACGTATAGTACTAAGAATACCAATCTGCGGTTCCTACACGCTTTTTTATACACACAACTTTCAAAATCGTTTTGATCAAACCCATAAGACTTTATAACATGATTAAAACATTGGTTCCAAGCTCGGATGCTTGTTTGAGTCCGTGAAAATGGACCTCTTGAGCTTACAAACTAGGTGTTCTTGGCATGTTTCAATGAAACCTTGGGGTTGTTGCATATAGATCTCTTCATCAAAACTTCCGTTAAGGAAAAAAGCCGTCTTGACATCCATTTGCCGATTTCAATGTCGAAATGAGCGAAGAATCGATAAGAGAATACGGATGGACTTAAGATGGCTCTGGCGAAAAAAGTTTCCTCATAATCGATCCTTCTTTACGAGTATAACCCTTCGCCACTAGTCTTGCTTTTTAAAGGTTTCAACCTTCCCGTCCGGTCTTCTTTTTCTTTATATACCCACTTGCATCCAATGGGTTTGACCCCATTAAGTGGTTCGACTAGCTCCCACACTCTATTATGAAACATAGAACTCATTTAGGCTTTCATTCTTTGTTTGTCAAGAATCGCATCCTTATCTTGGAGTGCCTCGTCATATGTCCATGGGTGCGATTAAGTCTTGTCCGGGAATCAAGTCCGAGGACTCTCCTATTCCCATGAATCTCTCGGGCTGTCTAACAACCCTCCCACTGACGAGGCTCTGTTGTGAAAAGCGTATCGTTTGGTATATCATTTAGTATGATTGAATCGAGGTTTGCCCTCTAAGCTCATTTAAGGTAATCTCACTTCTGGGTTTTCTTTGGTTCAATCGTGAATGGTTCATATAAAATTATAAATTCGTGAAGTTGGGGTATAATATATGTTCTTAATTATTAATATGAGATAATAAACTGACAGACTCAAAGAGACGTGAATTGTCTATTGTTTGACCCTTGGATTTTTTAAAATCATCATAATTAAGTCGAGAAGAGATTGAATTGCGTGTATATATTGGCTGCGACAAATCATTAACTCATAGAGCTACGGTATTCAAATTATATCCTAAGGACTCGTTTGGTGGGGTTATTAGTAGCATTGTTAATCCGGGCCGGGCTAAATGGGTCGGCCCGTTTAAACCTATTATATGCAGGGTTAGGGCCGAGCAATGGGAGGCCCGTTTAAAATCGGGTCTTTTTGGCCCGGACCGATTAGCCTGCGGGCTAAACGGGCTAGCCCGCGGGTTAACCGAGCCAACCCGTTTAGCCCGTTTATATTTATATATACTCAATTTTTTTAATTTTTTTTTATTTTCTAATTTTTTAATTAATTTTTTAAAGTTTTTTTTTCAATTATGGCCAATCAATTACAAATTAAATATTTCTATTTGATTTAGTCAATTAATAATTAATCCTCTCCAATTCAATATTTTTTAACAGTTTTGAATTTATATTGAATTGAATAAATAAGTAAAATATTAATCCAATATAAAATAATAATATAATATTTTTATAAATTCTATTATGAAATTTGTTCATAATATGAAATTGATATCATTATAATTATAAATTAATATTATGGTATTAATTTATAAATGTGATGATACAAATTTTATATTATTAACTAATTTCATGGGAACCTTGCTCAATTATGTTATTAAAGATGATGGGAACTAATTTTATATTTTGAACATTTGTTATTAAAGATGATGGTGCAGTCTGGATCGAAATTTTTGTCATTATGTAATGTTAATGTTTGAACATTTTTTTTTTTATTTTTTTCGGAGCCCGTTAGGTGGCCCGTTTAGCCCGCAACCCGCTAGGGTTAGGGTTAGGTCTCAACTATTAGAGGCCCGTTTAAAATGAACCGCTTAAGGCCCGGGACCGTTTGACCCGTAGCCCTGTAGGGCTGGCCCTAATGGGTTAGGGCCGACCCGTTTAACAATACTAGTTATTAGTGTGTGATAGATACACTACGCCCATAATATTATATTTGGTAGAGATTATGCATTAATATATAGGCCCTTTAAAAAATGAAGGCCCGATCTCCACTGAACTGAACTCATATAATAATGGATCCGTTCTTTGGAGGTGTTATTCATAAAACTACCAATTTTTATAATTTTTTTTCCAAATTTAACCCCCACTAATCCACGTAGTAATCATGTAAATTGGCAGTTCTCTTCTATTCCGAAAATTAGGAAAAAATTAAATGAAAATCCCGTCCATATATGAAATTAGTTAATTAGGTGAAATCGAAGTTCGTTTCAATTCCTAAATTTAGGAAAAAATATATGAAAATCCCCATATGATATTGTTAATCGAAGTCATGAGTTTCTCAAACATTTCGGTCTTGCGTGAATAATTCCTTCCATAGGCGAAATCGAAGTCAATTTCTCAGACATTCAACATTCAATCTGTAAATTCGCTATTTCCTTTTATTCAATGGTTTGCTCGGTTATTATATGAAGTGTTCCGAATCAGTTTCAGGCGATTCCGGGTGAAGGTTGCAGTGTTCGAAGTAAACAACAATTATTTTGTTGAAATTAATTTTGGGGTCCTATTATTGTTGCAAAGCATTGCTCTGTGTCCTGTTTAGATATGATTCCAGCTCCGGAAAAGATACAAGACCTGCTGGAAAGCAAGAAATGAGACGATCATTCATAATTAGGTCGAGAAGAGATTGAATTGCGTGTATATATTGCCTGCGACAAATCATTAACTCATAGAGCCATGGTATTCAAATTATACCCTAATAGAAAATTGACATTTAATTATAATAATTTTGTCACTATAACTTTTTTAGTATAAAGTTTTTAGCAATAGAAAACGGTATTTAATGAAGTCATCCTGTCACTAATATTAAAAAAATTTAACCTATCTATTCAGCATATATAGTTCAATAGATGCACGGCATGGGCATTGCCAGATGAGTCAGAGTCAACTACACTTATATTGATTAACCAATCTTGAATTGAATGAAACTAATTTATTTATTTTATTTTATTCATATACGTCCGGCATCGAAGATCTCTGAATTAATTAAATAAGAGTGTTGTAATTTCGCTGCAACTTCTTGATTTTGTTGTTTCATTAACTAACCAAATTATGTTTTCATGGAAAAATATATATTTTTTATTATAATTTTGATTAATTTTGATCTTGGTCCTAATAATTTATGAATTTTTTGTCTTAGTCCTGTAATTTTACATAATTCGATTTTTTCGTTCTGTCACCCACTAGTTACCTGCAATAGCAGGTGATTGGACTAAGAAGTCGAATTTTGTAAAATTATAGGACCAAGATCATAATTTACAGATATTGATTTTAGTTTTGTAACTTAGAAAAAATTGATTTTTTAGTCCTGTCACCTACAATAGTCGGTGACAGAATGAAAAAGTCGAATTTTGTAAAATTACATGATCAAGATAAAAAATCGTAAATTAGTAGGACCAATATCAAAATTTATCAAAGTTACCGGACAAAAAGATCATTTTTTCCTATTTTCATTAGCCGAGTTTGAATCACAAATGGTCCCATAATTTTGACCTCAAATAGATTTAGTCCCATAAGTTTTATTGTCGTCAATTTAGTCCCAATAATTTTGAAAATTTTCAATTTTAGTCCCAAATCGATCGAAAATAGGTCATTTTGCCGTTTCAATTTGAGGCTTACCGTCGATACTTTTCATGGATACCGCAAAATTATGTCATAACCATTTTACAACTAGAAACATTGACGCTTATACTTTGCCAATTGAACTTTATCACGTATACTTTGTCAAAACTTTATAACGTATACTTTGTCAATAGAACTTTGCCACATATATTTTGTCAATAGAAACATGCCACACATAATTTGTAAATAAAAGCTCGCCACATATACGTTGCCCACGATACTTTGCCCACATATACTTTGCCATTGAGCACGGAGGGTTAAACCCGAAAACCGATCCCGGACCTTATCGGGCCCCTCAGCTATTAGAAATTTTACCAGTAGCACTACGAGCCTTCCCAAAGCCATATTAATGAGCCTGGTCATTCTCGAGAACAACTTTCATTGTCCCGGACCCGTGAAACTTTGCCAATCAAATATCATATAGGAGCAATTAATTCACATAGCGAATAAATCAAATAATTTATTTAAATATACAAAATAATCGGGCATTAATTGACAAATCAATAAACGTAAAATTAAAGCAAACAAAACCCCACCTCAAAAGATGAATACAAACGTGATAAGTAAAAGCCTCGAATGATCTAGCCCTGTTAACTGCGGTCGCCTAATATAATAAATGAAGTTTCAGAATCTTTATTAATGACTTATATATTTGTTTAATAGACACTTAGTATCCTAACTAATAGCATGCAAAACATATATACTGATTTACCACTACTAAGAGTATTACACAAACAATTAGACTGGACTATTAGAAATAGACCCAAACTCACGTGTAAGGTGCTATCCAAATTAGGGTTACATAATTATAAGGCCTAGGTTATAAAACTATTATATCAGAATACTATCTTTGATCTTTTAAATTAAAGAATAAAAATTTATTAATAAAATAAATTATTGGCTCTCTGATTTTCCAACAATACGAGTCACTTGGCCCTTCTCTTCAAAAACCCACATAAGACATTAATTGATAGTTATCTGGCTTATAAAATTAAAACAGTGAAGTGGCCGTTCAGTAGCAGTTTTAGGTGTCTTGGAGTGTTAACTCAGATATTTAAGGATTTGACGTAAAAAGGGATTTAAGACCACGCACATAAACATTTAGTTATATACTGAACATAAATCTTACTTCAACAGATAACACTATGATAAGTACAGGAAAAAAACTGTTGCAGCGGCTAGAAGCTTCGACTCTAAGAAAATATATATACATGAGATTGCTACTGAGAGAGATGTATATTCTGTGTTTTTCTTTGGTGAAAAGACCGAGTATTAAAAGGGCAATTATCTTATTATTCCAATTTCCAAAGACGTATTTTCGACAATTACACTACAATCTTTTCAAATTTTGTACATGTCAGTTTTCATCAATCGTATAATACATACAGGAGTATAAAATTGAGAGTCAAGCCGAAACACACAGTACTGTGGTTAATAAATGCAGGATGTCTTTTAATGGCGGCCGTTGGGTCGTGGTTAAGTTGGAAATTGGGTCCGTCAAAGTGGCCAACTTGAGGGCGGCCGGGATTTGGTGCATGGCTTATCGATCAAATCAAATGTACTCCATAATTTTATTTTAAAAGAAATCAAAACTTTCTTTTTTCAACGTAATATGTGGTATTACATTTTACAGAAAATTCTGATTTTGTGGATCATTTATCTTTAATACACTAAAATGTGACAGTATTTTATATATTAAAATGTATTACCAAGTTTGGCATAGGACCGGCATGTCTATAACAATAGATCTAATCTTAAAATAAAGAGGAAAGAACACAACTTTTGATCTAAATAAAATGAATATAGATATAATAAAGAACCCATTGATAATATGGGTATAAGTGAGTCAACTCGGCTCACGAGCTACTCATGCTCTATTCGAAAAAAGTTTGAAATTGACTCGAATTTAATCGAGCTAGCTTGACTTCGCGCTATTAGTTCTCGAGTTCGAGCTCAATAATAAAAGGCTCGTCAGGCTTACGGGCTAATTAATCGAGCTTAGGGGTACAATCTGGCACAAATTACACCCGGCCCTTCTCAAAATTTTAAAGCTCGATCAATGTCCAAGTTATATTCCGTCTCACTATGAGACGGTCTCATACAAGTGTGTCTCAAAAGAAAAATTAGTATAGAATTAACCTTTAGATATTTTAATATATATATTACTATTTTTTGTTATATTATGAATTACATTGTTGAGTAAGCCAGTAAGGTGACTTAGGAAATCAAATATTCTTATTGAAACACACTTGCATTAGTTGCATGAGACGGTCTCGTTGAGATAGGGTAATTTAAGCATGACACTTTGACATTTTGAGAGGAATGAATATTAATTTTTACTAATTTATTACCTAGTATCATTTATGAACACCGTCTCATAATTTTTTTTATTAATATCATTTAAAGATAAAAATATCCAATTCGAAAATAGGACCATAGTTTTGCTTTTTCCAACACACGTGTATTCAATTTTTTCAATATTGACCAACCGCAACTCCGAGATTCCAAAATACTCTTATGTGGATTATTTTAAATGTATTTATAATTTAATTTATTACATATTCCAATAGAAGTTAATAAAACATAGTATTAAACTCACCCACAAAGGCTTTATAATTTTTTATTTAAACAAAAGAACAATTAAAACTTAAATGCAAAAGTAAATATCGAGAAGACCATCGACAATAATTGAAGGCTCGAATTCAATAATAAAGACTTGTGAATGACCCGGATGCAAAAAAACGATGAGCCAATCATTGACTTTTCTACGAATAAGACAACGTAAACATTAATCCGTTTTAGTATAGTTTTACAAGTCATCTTCATCATATATTCACTGGCAGCACCTTTCTACTAGTGATTGTTCTTTTCGTCGATCCACCACACTCATAGTGCAATCAATATCCCTTTCTCTAATTTGATTTTCAAGGCATATGTTTGTTAACAATTTGACAACAAAAAATTGTCTTCACAAAACAACACGATGAAAAACAAAATCAAAACTCTCACTTTTAGGAGATAAATTAAATAAAAGGCACTCAACTCGGAAGAGGAATTAGAGGCTCTCAACTAAGAAGAGAAATCAAGAGTCGCATACGATCTAAAAAAGACGACAGAGCGACAACATGAAAATATAATTATCACAAAGGATTGTACGATAACTCGTATCTAAAACTTACAAAATTAAAAAAACATAATAAAAATTTACAAAAATTAAAGAATGATCTACTCTTCAAAGGTCTCAAATCGATCCAAAACCAAACCGATACCGATAGATGAACAAATCGATGGAAAGAACAACTTTATAATTTTTTAGAGAGAGAGAGAGAGGGGAGAACCCCCCTTTGCTAAGGCTTAATAATTTAGAAAATACAAATATTATACTTATCGCGTGGTTAATAATTATATTCCAAAAAGAAAAATATCATTATGGCATTTCAACGATAAATTAAATTAAAAAGATTTAAAAAAAATATTATTTTGTATTACGTAAAAAATCAGATAATGTTAAAAAAATTGATTTAATATGCAACTTTTTTACTTTGCTGGACGTGAAACAAATTTAAATAAATAAATTATCATTTCACAATGCCTAATTAAATGAGAAATGACTAGAAATGGGGGTTCTTATTGTTAGATTTTAAAAAGTACAGACACAAAAAATAGAAAAATACAAATCCCCAAAGGTAACATGCTACCTATAAAAACTACATAAAATGTCATATATTCGAAAATTTTACCACTAAATTATCAAAAATTAAAAATCAATGTACCTAACATATCATTATCTATTAAAATATCAAAGTCACTATAAGAGTATTAAAACTTCTAAAAACGTGCTTTCGTTAAAACTTTAAAAATATCCCCTGAATCTCCTTTTTTCAACGTTTTAATTTCTGGCAGGTAAAATTTGAACAAGTTCATCCTAGTTGGCGCACACAGTCTGTACTACCACTCTATAATCACCCACCATGCATCTCAAAATAATACTCCACTAATATCCCACTTAATTAATTTCAACAATAAAATTAATTAAAAAGTAGACACTCTCATATTTTCAATAACCAAAAAATTCAAAACATCATTCAATTAAATATTTTTGCAGAGACGCCGAAGATCTTTTCTTATTTTACTATTCAGGTTAATTCAAACATAATAGTAATTTATTTATATTACATCTTGACATTCAATTAAACCTTCTTTCCTGGAAACTTTAAACTCCAATCAATTCCACTTTATTTAATATTTATCATGTATTATATACTAAAACTGGGAGCCATACTCACATGCATGCATATGTCCCATAACATTTTCAAATAAAACAAACCTATATTCAAAAAAGTAAAATATTTTCTTTTAAACGTATAATATTAAAAAATGGCCGCCGGCTTGCTACAAAATATTATATTATCCATTCAATAATTTTATTAATTCAGCAATTTGTGCCTATATATACAACCCTTACAAAACCCAGATAGAACCATCCATGCAACTCCCAAAAACAAGATAAAAATTAAACCCCACCTAGCAAAATATTCTTCATAAAAATAAAAATGATTCAAAACGCATCAAAATCACCCTTCCTAAACTACGTCGTTTCAATCTCCATGCATCTGAAATGGGCATGGGGTCTTCTTTTTCGCCTATCTTTCTTTCACCATTCGAATATTAACATCCACAATTTGAATGTGACATGTTACAAAGATATTGGTGATCATGATTGCGGTGAGACGGAAGAATGTGCGATTTGCTTATGCAAAATCGACGACGACGATGAAATTATGGAGCTGAGATGTGATCATTTGTTTCATAGGGCTTGTTTGGATAGGTGGTTGGGTTGTGGTGGCATGACCTGCCCGGTGTGCCGGAATAGATTAAAGGCACCGGCGTTTGCGGCGGAGCTCAGCCGAGAAGTGGTCTATTTTGACTTCTGCGCCGCCGCTGATGGTGGCCAGGATAGATGGTGGATACGGTTATAGAGTTTGGTGGTAACAAAAATAAAACAAAGATTAATTAATGGCTAATTAGGGATGAAGAGTAATTGTCCATAATTAATTATTTTCTTGAGTCTGTGTATAAGTGCTAGCTCGAGATGTAATGTTGATATCTTGTTTTATTGGGTGTGCATTAATTCCTGATTAATCCTATTATAAAAATGAGTAACTTTTTTGTTTATTCTGATGTTAAATTTAATTTAATTTGTTCCCTTAGCTATTTGATCGAGATTAATTTTACGACATCCGCCCTTCACAAAAAAATTAAAGAGTTGGTATCTTTGTGAAATTTGTTCACCGTGAAATTGGTTTTTTTTTTTTAGGCATACTTTTTTTAATATAAATCACACCTTCAGCTTATCAACGCAATACCTCTACTATAATATAAGTCACACCTTCACTTTTTATGAGTAATACCCTTTATAATAAAAAAATTCATATCTTTATAATAAAAAAGTCACCTCTTTAGTAATATAAATTATACCCTTAATCGGTTTTTATCGTGAAAACTTTCCTTTTTATATATTCCTAAAGAATTAATAGATTGAGATTGATACTTCCAACTTCCAAGTGTTACTAAATTTCTAACTACTTCGAGTCAAGGTCAACGGATGATGATGATGTTGGTAATTAGTATATCACCTCTAAAGTGACGAGTACAACTTTTATTTTACAATGTATTTATTATATATATTTATTTATTAAATACTTTCCACGGAGAATTTAACATGAGTAGAATTAATTTCAGTAATATTAAAAGAAGTGGATGGAACATTAAGGGCATGAGCCGCATGACTAGTCTCCTTTATTATTTAGTACGCTTTAATGTGTGGGATCGCATCGGACGCCCCGTCATCACTAGGGTTTTTTAATCCACAATAGTGGGCGAGCCTAAACTTTGATATCATGAAAATTTCGTATATAAATTTAAATTCAGAATATGGGTAGTAGTTTTTATTTTTATTTTTCAAAAAATAAAATTTATAGATAAAAACGTTGACAATATTGTCCTGTGCGTGGCAACGATAACATCACTAGCCCATTTTCTATCAGTTGTTAAATCACATATAATTCAATGTTCACTTTTTTTTTTTTTGAGCGCATATTAAAAGTCATTTTTAATTTTGACAAAGTATAGGGTGAACAAGTTTCACGGTGAAATTGGTTAAGGAGTGTGACTTATATTACTAAAGAGTGTGATTTTTTACTATAGAGGATGTGACTTTTTACTATAAAGGGTATTACTCATAAAAGTGAAGGGTGTGACTTATATTATAGCAGATGATATCGTAATGATAATTGAAGGGTGTGACTTATATTACTAAAGAGCATGCCTGTAAAAAAAAATTCAATTTCACGGTGAACAAGTTTTACAGTATACCAACTCCTTGCTTACAATTTATATGTAATTATACCCTAGATATCTAATGCGTATCTTAGATGTTCACTTTTGTGACCGTATCATTAATAGTATATGGTTGAAAGGTTGAATTAGAATTGGAAAATTCCAAACTACATCATTTTATGTGAGAATATTTTTACCTAAGTTGAAAAAGAAATCATTGGTTACACATATCAATTACCTGGCCTATCAAAGCCTCGAAATGCGGTGATAAAAGTCCAAAACAGAGACTCTAAGCAGACTTTATTAGCAGTTACTTCGAATTATATATTTCTCAAAAAATAAAATTACTTCCAAATACAAATATTTAAATTGCTAGCAATGACTTTATATTCAATTATATGCTATGTTAAACGGAAAATAAACTCAAGTTAAAAAAATTACTAGTCTCATTTTAAAATTGCTTCAATATGGAAAATCATGTATTGTATAATCCCACTGCAGAAGTCCATCTACCCACAAAAGGTTTCAGAGAATCACTAGGCCCACTTAGTAATAAATAACTCATCATTTTTATTTTTATTTTATAATTAGTATTCAATTCAAAGACAGATTAATTAAAGGGTTTGTTTATTGGCACCAACTAAATTGGTTAGTGCACACCTTCTATCCTTATTTTTTTTAATGGACAAATAAAAATACAAAATTACCCTTTTTCAATTTCAATAAACATAATTTAATAAAATCTTGATTTATACACCTCCAACTCCTCCAAAGTTAGCGTCCAAGTTGTCGGCGAGTTGACGTTGAGATGCCACATTGTTATTGTAGATTTGTTTATGATCTACTCTTCCGGAAAAAAAAAATCGAAAAAATAACCAAAAAATTGATTAAAATATTTTTAGTTTTTGGATTTGTTCAACAAAGAAATTGGAAAATCCCCACATATTCGGAAAAAAAATCGAAAAGACCAAAAAATTCGGAAAAAAGAAACGAAAAGATGTAAATCTAAATAAATTCGAGAATAAACAAATATTTTGGCCAAAAAATTAAAAAATAGATAAAAAAAAAAAATCGAAAAATCTTCCCTTATGAGCCTAAAACCTAATGAGTAACACACTCTTAAATCTCAAACATACACCATTATATCAACTCTTGAGGGTTGATACTACACATCATCTAAAAACGTTTTTTTTTTCATCAAATTAATTGTTGGTATAAATAATTATCACTTATGTTCCTTGGTTTCTTAGCAAATTTATCCAATCATATTGTAATTGTTAAGCATTATATCCAAATTACACTTTAAAAGATTACATATTATCTCTTCATCCCACAACACATTGCACTAACTTTTGAGCACATAGTTTTAAAAAAATATATAACGAGTAGTGTGTGTTAAAGGTAATTTTATAAATTTTTATATATAAAGTAAGTTGATTGAATATATGTGTAGATCCTAAAAGTAATAATATTTAATATGTGAATATTTTTATTTAAGTGAGACGTACCAAATTTTTAATAAGAAAAATGTGCATTGTTGTGGGACGGGAGGGAGTATTTTTAAACAAAAATATTTTAGAAACAGAACTCCTGAGTAGTTTCTTTTTGACTGAAAAAGCATGGAGTAATTCAATAGTGCGTCTTTTTGTGTCGGCACGATGCCTGGAAATGATGATTAGATTTTATTAAAATATCAACGGTCATTAATGATCATCATGTACTGTGTAAAAAAATTATTAGTCGCCATTTTATTCATCTCATTTTATGCGCTCAAAATATGAAAAAGAAAATTGTCTTATAGGCATGTTGTTGAAATTTTATAAAAGAAAATTGGTTTTTGGAATAATTAAAACTTTTTAATAGACCAAAAAAAGTTTTTTTTTTTTTATCTAGTTGAAAATCTTTCAAATTTAAAATACTTGCGGTTTTCTCCTGCAGCTGAAACGATGAATTTACACCTAAAAGTACATATCTTAAATTTATACAAAAAACAAATTGTGATATTCAATTTTGACGATTAATTTGTTACTTGAATAATGACTAGCTTGAGTACTTATTAGGCTTGGCAACGAGGCGGGGCGGGGCCGGGGAACAACTCCCCATCTCCGTCCCCGCGAAATTCGGGGCGGGGACGGGGAATCCCCGCAAACCATTCGGGGAATAAACCAGCCCCGGGGCGGGGATTCCCCGTCCTTTTTTTTTTTTTTAAAGGAATTTAATCCATATTTTCCGGTTTATTTACATAAATAATGCTATATATAATTACCGGATTACACATTTCGTTCATTTTCCTTCTTTTACTCTTTCATGTAATCACGTTCAATTCCACCATGCTCTCAAATCAAATCAATTTATGTTGTTAAATGCCCTCTTCTCTGAATTTACCTTCAATCTTCTGTACCTACTTATCTCGCCCCCACGAATAAATTATGATCGAAGAAGAGTTTTTCCTGATCTTTGTGAATTGTGATGGTTAAACTGTTTTTGATTTTCAGGTAAATTAGATCAATTTTCTGGGAATTATTCGATGTGTTCGTAGATATGCTAATACTTGCCCTAATTGCGTTTTTCCTCGGTAAATAAATTTTTAATTGTAATACAATATTCATTTATATATATATATATAATTATATATATATATATTAATTTAAATAATAAAAAATTAGGGGCCCGTCGGGGAATGGGTGGGGAATACTATCCCGGCCCCGTCCCAGCCCCGCCTTCGGGGGGAAAAAAATCCCCATCCCCACCCCACGGGGAATTTTCGCGGGGAATTCCCGCCTCACTGCCAAGCCTAGTACTTATATTCAAAGTCGTAGCAATGCATGCAGTACTGACTTTAGACTGAAGAAAATTTTCAAGGGTTGTAACTTTTGTAGGATCTAGGGAACATAAATTTTAGACTGAAGGTATTTTTCATGTTATAAAATTGGAACAAATGATTCAATTAGGTAAAATGGAAATTGGAGCAAATAATTCAATTAGGTATTATCTACAAATTCTTTTTGATGTACTTCCTCCATCCCGAACTCGATTTCTCATTTATTATTTATACTTTATATGTGTTTAATATAAAAGTTGTTTATTAACAGAGACAGACTGACGTTTCCCGGGGTTGTGCCCCCATTAAAGTTTTGTTTTCAACTAATATATGTATGTTATATGATATATTGTGCAATACATACTTGTGTCAAACTGGTGGAGTAGTGTACTAATGTGATTGAGGTCTGTGGTTCAAATCATTGCCAATTAAGAGGCACACTTGTTTTATTTTTCTTATAATATTTTTTAATTAAGAGGCACACTTGTAGTCTCATAGTTAGACATAACATAATTTGAGCACTAATGCTTTAACATTTTGAAACCCAATTTTATTTTATTTTTCTTATAATATTTTTTAATTAAGAGGCACAGTTGTATGAGATAGTCTCATAGTGAGACAGAACATAATTTGAGCATTGACGCTTTAACACTTTGGAAATGTGGGTGTTGGTTTGTGCTAATTTCTACTCGTCTCATACGCATCTTTATCATTGATTAATCGTCTTCTCCGTTATTTATTGCATTCTTAATATATCTTTTTGCTATGAAAATTTTATGAATCTGTTCCTGTTTATTAGTATTTGAAGGAATAAAGTGGTTATTAATTGATTATATTTAGTATTAAAATAGACGTAGGATAAGTTGGATTTTAGTGTGTATAAACATATGGAAAAAAAATGTATTTTTTGAGATGTTATTGGAAAGAGAAAACAAGTACTATGAGATAGACTAAAATGGAAAATGAAAAATCGAATATAAAACGGAGGAAGTATAAAACTGCATTTGTTTGGCACATATCTATTAGCAGCTGTGTTGCACGGGTGCGGGTGCGGAGTGCAGATGCGATACGATTCGGGTGCGGGGATTCGTAGATTTTCAAAATTTTAGGATACGATACGTCGAGGATACGTCAATTTATTTTTATTTAATTATATATATCACCTGTATAAATATAAAAAAAATTACAACAATTATATATAATACCTGTAATAATATCAAGAGTATTTAAAACACATGTTTTAATATCAAGAAATTCATCCCATAAGCAACAAAATAACAATTAAATCAAATATCACATACCTACACAAGTCATAAGTTTTAAAATTTTACAAAAAAAACCCCAAATTTTAATAAATTTTACAAAAAAACTCCGATACGTATCCGATACGCGTATCCTCGGAACGGAATACGCGTTTTCGAATTTAAAAAAATAATAAAAATTTGGGATACGCCACGTGGCGTATCGGGTGCGAATCCCAGGTGAATCTCACCCCAGACGAATCCGATATTGCATGCTGTCCAATTTTGAAGAATTCGTGCATTAGAGATTAACAGTTTGAAGTTTGGACTTTAAAATATGTAAGAGTGTGTTTGCAAACTCTAATAAAAAAAATTAAAATATTTATTTTTTAAATTGTGAATAAAATTTGCAAACACCCCTTCCCCTAAACCTACGCTTCTAGAAATTTTAACTTCTCTTTAGCACTTTTTGACCAATTGACCCTCACATTTTCCCCAATACCCAGAATGACCGTTTAGTAATTCTTGAACTTCCACTTAATTTTATTTTTCAAAAGCACTATTTTATTACAAGCACTTGTTCATTATATTATAAAAAATTTATAATACATTCTCTTTCTCTCTTTTGTTTACTTTTTTGAAGAACAATTACAAAATGAGAAGTTAGACAATTAATAGACATTGCTCATATTAAGAGAAGCACCTACACAAGAACGGATCTTTTTTTTTATAAGAAAAAATTCATTAAAAAGAATGAGAGGGTATAAGGAATACCCCACAAAGGTTACTAAGTTTACAATGAATATCGATTAACAATCCAGAACTATTCTAGGGTGGACTAACCAATCATTAAGCATAATACAGAAGAACGGATCTAGAATTTCGTTTTAAGGGAGGCAAAAAAATTTTATTGAGCAAGAGTGACAAAATTTTAAAATCCCAAAGAAGTCAAAATAATAAAATTTAATAATTTGAAGGCATAAATATTAAATGTTCGACATATATAACATAAATTTTTTTAAAGGTGGCGAACCCCCCCACCCCCACCCCACACACACACATCCCTACATCTATATGCGGTCATACAACGTGTCTGTTTATAAATTCAATAAAGTTAAATAGAAACATTATTTTTAAAGTTATTAAACTTAATTTTTTTGTAAAAAAAAAAAAGCTTCTTCCTTTTCACTTGAACTTTCACTTGGGTTTCCAAACAAGCACGAAGCATACATACATTATAGTGCTACGAAGTTGATGTTTCTTATGCCTGTTCTTTAGGTGAATGAACTTAATTTAAATTTGATCTACAGTTAATTTTTTACCTCAAATATTTATTTTCTTCTCCAATTAATCTTTGACTTTAGAAATTAGAAGTTATAATTAGGTGAATTCGTAAACAGTAGTATTACTCCTGGATCCAGTAGTGTCAGTAATAGCCGACGCTCTATAATTTGTACTTTTTCTTAAGAAAAGATTGCATCAAGGTCACATCTTTATCACCATATTATATATATTATTTTCGTACAGTGATTTAATTAAGCGATTTAGAGCGTCTCCAACGAGGATGCAAATTGCAACTCAAACGCAAAATTTGCCTCAATATGCTCTCCAACCACTACTCAAATCCAGTGGCAATTTGCCTAATGTGAACAGTGTCTAGGCAAATTTGCCTTGCACTGTTCACAAACTCAAACTTTTTTTTTTTTTTTATTCTTTTATTTTAAGGGTTTAAATATGTGTATTAAATGTAATTTTATTTATTGTATTGCTATGTAATTGTGATGACTCATGTATTTGAATTCTGATATTTTATACTATAGTTTATATTTTGCAAGAATATTTTATATCATGGAAGCAATGTGTTTTAATATTTTTTTTTATTAAATATGCAATTTTTTTTGTTTTAGTTTAAATATAAATACGAAATCATAATTTAATTATAAGTAAATGTTAGATAAAATAAAAAGTTAAATTGGTAAAGTTAAGAATATTCTTATTTGAGTTAAAATTTGAGTTTAATGGTTGGAGATGATTTTATTGTTGGAGACAAATTTTGGTGGTAAATTTGGGTTTTGAGTTATAATTTGAGTTAAAATGGTTGGAGATGCCCTTATATTATTAAAGAGTGTGATTTTTTACTATAAATGGTGTGACTTATATTATAGCAGAAGGTATCGTAGTGATAACTGAAGGGTGTGACATATAATATTAAAGGATGTGACTTATATTACTAAAGAGTATATGTAAAAAAAAAAATCATTTTACGGTGAATAAATTTCACAACATATCAACTCTTTTCGGATAACAATAGCGAGATAACAATATCTGCAATCGTACAATTACTCGAGATTTGTATCAGAGTTTGCCTTTGAATTCACTTTATACCCTACGTGAAAATAAAGTGTTAATTCTAAATAAATACATAATTTTTATATTAAATATTAGTTTAATTATAATTTTTAAAATTATGGTTAAAAAGTTTAACATTTTATATTATTGTAAATTAATAAATGTTTTTTTCTTCTGTTGGTGATGATGAATGTCGTGACTTGCTGAACTTATAATGTGGGATTACACGGTTTAATTTTTATTTATTTTGCTACATTATTTTGACAGAAATTAAATAACGAGTGTGAGTTTTCTTGAGATTTTTGTCACAATAACGTAGATAAAACAGAATAACGTATCAAAATAAAAAATAAACTGTACAATTCTACATGGCAAGTCTGACAAGTCATGTCATCTGTCACTGGTCGGGGGAAAAAAAAACATGCATTGCATTAAAGGTTAAGCTTTTTAATTAGAGGCGATCTTGCGTGACACAATCTCACGGTGAAACGGAGTGTAATTTGGGCATTGACGCTTTCACACTTTGGGAGTTGTGGGTGTTAATTGTGCTAAGTTGTACTCCGTCTCATATATGAGACCGTTTCATATGAGTTTTTATCTTTTAATTATACTCTTGAAGATCGTGATTAAATTGATACTTGATATAAAAATCGTGTATTTATTTATAATTAACCCTTAAATCGAAAACATATATATACACACACAAAAATCATTATTGGGATAATACAAATTACTTCATACAATAATAACCACAAATTAAATTTAAAGAGGAGTACATCTCAAGAAAACTGGAGAATGTACGAGGTCCGCAATATGCTTGGATCTATCTTTGATATGTGCAATTAGTTTATGATATTCATGAACCTCTCAACTTTTGAATTTTCCTAAACTATATTTTTTTTCCATTTTGGTAAATGGGGGAATACATATTTTTTAAGTGAGTTCGTAAAAATAAATTAACATGCAATTAAAAAAATTGTGTATCTATATTAACTATATTACATGTCTTCTTTTCTTCAAAGTTTAAGCGAAATTCATCAATGTAAAGGATCTTAATTCATATTAGTTGCACTTGGACCACTACAGAGATGTTTGCAAATCTCAAGACAATGGTGTAAAAAAAGAACTTTTTTTTTTTTTTAGTAAGGGTATGTTTTCAAACTCTAAAAACAACTTCTAGAATCACTTATTTTTAAAATTATTTCTCACAGTTTTTCAAAAAAAGTGATTCTAGAAACTGTTTTTCTAGAGTTTCAAAACACACCCTAAATGTGACCTATTTTTTTTAAAATAAAGTGCTTCTATCTTTTGAGAAGCACTTGGACCACCATAATAGTAGTAGTAGTATTATTATTATTATTATTATTATTATTATTATTATTATTATTATTATTATTATTATTATTATTATTGTTATTATTATTATTATTGTTGGACGTTGTTCCATTCCATGGCTACTATATCACCAAACATTTATCGATAATTTCAGGTGGGATTCTCAGATTCCCCATTTCTTTATGACAAAATTTATATTGCAACTTAAAGTCTATATGGTGTAGTCCAACTAAGAAATTGATTGGCGTATATATTTAAAATAATACTACAAAGAATTAATGATCTTTTAATTGTTGAGAAATTTCAACTAAGTTGGCTAAACATTGTAGGTACATAGCAATTTTATTGCAGAACTGATTGCGATATAGTACCAATTAGAGAAACACAACACAAGTTGATTTTATTTATGAATATTTGATTTTATTATTCAATCAATCTCACACTCATCCACCTTCTTCTTGCTATATGCTTCTTTCTATGGGGAAATGAGATATCCACCTGGTCACTAGGCTCCTCAATTGAGTGAGAGACTCATGTTCGATTCCCTTTGAGAACAAATTGGAGTATGAGAGTTATAAGGTGGTTTGGTAAATTTGTGGAGTGTTTGGGTTTGGTGTCTAACTACTAACAACTAACAACAACTTGGAGTCCGTAAAAAAAAAAGAGATAAAAATTTACTATCAATTTTGAATTCACCCATATTAAATTATCTATTAAATAATTTGAATTTTTAAATGGATTAAAATTCATTCACTTACACTACAAAACATATAAAAATGACTGGTAAATTTCTAATAAAAATAATTTTGTAGTTTAACAATTGATTGTCTACAACTTACCTACAATTTTTTAAAATTATAGGCGTTTCATTTCTTTGTCTATGTAAATATATATATTCATAGGTAAATTTGTTGGTAGGAAATTTCGTAATTAATTCGTTAATTTCTTGTAGTGTTTCAAGCCTCAAACCAACCAAACTTCTGTCGATTTCTTCATTACAAACCATTAATTAAGTTCCAAACCCTACCAAACTTATGCTACGAAGAGAAACTCATATGGTGTTTCTTATAAATCTACACTGTTCACTAGTGGGGCGTGTCTTATACTTTTAGGGGGTGTTTGGTTCACGGGACTGAATTGATTAGGTGTGATGGGATTGAGTAAAATTTAATTGATTTGACTGGATTTGTTGAATCAAGATATGCGTTTGGATTGTAGGATTAGATGAGATACCTATTGAAATGTCATAAACACCCTTAAATTGAATTGAAACAACCACACTTCATTCTTGTGAATCTATTCAAATAATAGAAGGACAATTTATAATATTGCATGGGATATGTTTTATCCCACCTTTCACATGAGATTGACATATCCCTCCATGGAGGGATTTTGCACATTTTCTACCCGGGCATGAAGTATATCATGGGTCTTCATCCCGCAAACCAAACGATAGATTAACTACGAATTTGATCATATGCCCGCAGGTGGGCACAAACTTATATGCACACCGCTTATGTGGCGCGCCACATATGCAAGGTCTCCACCATCATTTAATTAGTTTCTTTAATTAATTCAATCTTTTCACTTATATATATTCCATATTTTACCCAAATTAATTAATTATATTAAATTTCTTTTACCCGTTCCGGACTCAACCCGGCCCGAGTGGTTCATGGTTCACGCGACCCGAATGGTTCATGGTTTAGGGTTCATAGTTTAGGGTTTAGGTTTATATAATTAATTTCATTAATGATATTAAAAAAAATCACTCGATCCGGACCCAACCCGGCCCGGGTGGTTCATGGTTCAGCCGGCCAGAATGGTTCATGGTTTAGAGTTTAGGTTTATATAATTAATGAGAATATTGAATTAATTAACAAAACTAATTAAATGATGGTGTGGACCTTGCATATGTGGCGCGCCACATAAGCAGTAGGCATATAAGTTTGTGCCCACCTGCAGGCACATGATCAATTTCGTAATTAACTATTACATTCACCCTGGACGCATAAATTGTGACCACTTCTAATCTTTCCAAAATGTAATAAAATCAGGTAAATAGCGTTGTCACACATAAATTTAGACGGAATGACCAACCTAAAGATTTTACACAGATTAGTCAAATCAAAGTACGTGCACAAGACTGAAGTGAGCTCAATTTATTTTTAACAAAAATACTAGCAAGCCCCTAAACCCCCGCCCCCTTCTTTTTTTGTATATAAGTTCACCCAACTTCTCAACTCTAGAGTAAAAAATGTTTCGTGTTAATATGCTAAAAAATATAATTCTCATAATATCCCAAATAAAAGAGGCTTGGGATATCCTGCTTCATAAATCCTTATTCCCATCGTCCTCATACACCCCAAAAGTGTTTTCAAATATTGGGAAGCAGACTATGTACAGTTGTGAAAATAGTCCAAATGAGTGCTCTGTTTGTTTGTGCAGAATTGATGAAGAAGATGAAATAAGTGTGCTGAAATGCAACCATGTTTTTCACCGGGTTTGCTTGGACAGATGGGTCGGGTATGGGCGCTGGACATGCCCTCTATGTCGAAATCATCTCAGGTTTTTCCCAGGGTCGAATAGTAGTGCTCATAATCAGTTTCATGTAGAAATTTTGGCTTTCAGTTTCTCTCATGTTACTTCTGATAATAAGACTAGATGGTGGCTGCGTTAGTTTTTAATCCACATCACAAGGTGTGGAAATTGTAGTTGTAAACTGGGATTTAAATCGATTTGGTCCCGCAATTTTGCACCTTTATTGAAAAGGTCCCGTAAGTATCACATGTTTTAATTTAGTCCCGTATGTTTCCAATTTGTGTCAATTTAAATCCCCAAATCGCCGGAGACCGGTCAAACCACACAAAAAAACGATGTCGTTTTAGGGCGTGTGTTACATTCGCCGCCTAATTTCAATCGGAAAATGCCGACTTG
The DNA here is from genome assembly GCA_037126765.1 of Stenogyne calaminthoides. NCBI lineage: Eukaryota > Viridiplantae > Streptophyta > Magnoliopsida > Lamiales > Lamiaceae > Stenogyne > Stenogyne calaminthoides. The sequence goes on from JBBCBC010000042.1 coordinate 1,615,152, forward strand.
CAAAGATTTGGACACGTGGCGCTACATGTGTGTATATTCCTATTAAAAATAAATAAAAACGAAAATTAAAATTACACTTCATTAAATATAGATTAAAATAAATATATATCAAATTAAATTAAATATATATTCCAAAATCGTAATTCGAATAATATTAAAAAAAAAATAAATCAAAATTAAATGAAAAAGGAAGTTTCCGGAAACTTCCCCACATCACACCCAAAATTTAAATTAAAATCAGAAACAAAAATGAGAATGAAAAATCGCAAAAATTAAAACCCCAAATACTCAAACAAGATTGAAATTATACTAACACCCCAAATCCCCAATTCGCGAATCAAAACTGGTGGAAGCCATTGAAGAACAATCGAAACGTCGGTGGAGATTCAACCGAGAGCTCCAACCTCCACACAGATTGCGACGCGTGCACCAGCACACCATCTCCGAGTTCACTCATCTCTATCCCCAGAGTCGACTCTGCATCAACTCGTCCCAGTCGTCAGATCTCAACCGAGTTATCCTCTCCGAACCCCCCATCCCCTGGGATCTACCTCCCCTACCAGAATCCAAGGCGACAGAAATCACTAAAGATGATGACGACAAATTGCCAAAACATCACTTTATTCGCCACATGTTTCTTCTTCGTAAATCGTCTCGATTCTCCCCATTTCGTGAGTAAAAAATATGTATAAAAAAAATAAGAAAGGGATCCATCCATTAACAAATTTGGGAAAATGTTTCAGAGAGGAAATGAGTGGCGAGACTGGTTGAGTTTGGATTGGGTGGAGCGTGGGACTGATTTGGGGTTTGTAGGGATGAAGACATGGGTTTAATTAGGTTTGTTATTTATTTTAATGTTAAGCTTCTTCTTTTTTTGGTTACTTTTAATTTGCTTTTCAATAAGAAAATTATACGTCATTTTATAATTGATTTATATATTTGAAATTGAATTTTATATAGATTTTTTTATTTTAATTGTTAATTATTAGATTTACATTCAATTTTTTCTTAAAATCATACCTTTAAAAAAAAAATCAGATTTTCAAATAATTTCCCAAGTTTTATATATTTCTTTTCGTAGATTCTTGTATTTTTAATATAATTTTCCAGATTTTATATATATAATTTTTTTTTTTTTTTTTGTATTTTTAATATAGTTTAATTAATAGACTTTTAGGATTTATTAATATAATTTTTTAGGATTTAATAATTGTTTACTTTATTTTTTTAGAGCTTATTAAAAGTTTAAAAATATTTTTTTACAATTTATTAATATTTTTAATAGTTTATAGAATTTTGTGAAGTGCAGTTTAGTTAAATTGGTTTAATTTTGTTTTTTTTTTATTGTATTCTGAAATTTTAATATATATATATTTAATTTAAATTTGATTTATTTTATTTATAATTAATGATGTGTAATTTTTATTTTCATTTTTTTTTTTTTTTTAATCGGTAAAATACACACGTGTGGAGTGCCACGTGTCCAAATCGAAAGTCAAAGTCGGCATTTAGGCGAAATTAGGGGCCCGTGTGATACACTCCCCTAAAACGACGTCGTTTCAGTGTAGTTTGACCGGTCTTCGGCGTCTTGGGACTAAATTGACACAAATTGAAAACATACGGGACTAAATTGAAACATGTGATATATACGGGATCATTTCAATAAAGGTCCAAAGTTATGGGACCAAATCGATTTAAATCCTTTGTAAACTTGTTATGAATAATTTACATGGCGTGTGTTATCTGTTGTCTCTGTTGTTGAGTAATGGAGCTGAGTGAAGCGGGATCGAGGGGCGCTAGGGCCTTCGGTCGGCTTGTGTGCTCGAATACTTTATCCAGCGCCATGAGGCAATGTATGTGATCGGCGCCCCAAAGGCTGAGGTCGGCCGATTCCGGAGGCCTTAGACGCGGAATTAGGGTTTTCGGCGGGATGGGCCAAATCTAGGGGTTTTGCCCCGGTTTTCGATTCGGGTTTTTGTATAAATAACCCCCGACTCCCCCATTGTATCTTGACTACTTCTTACCTTTATCTTATACGATATAGTAGATCTCTCGCGGCTTGGTAGTGTCCCCCCGGACTTAGTCATTCTTGATGGCCCGGGTAACCAAATTGTTTGTTCTTTAATTCGTTGTTCCATTATTTTCTCCCATAATTGCTTGTTTAATTCCTAACAACGGTATCGAGCATCGAGCTCAAGGGATCTAGTGGGAACAATTATGGTGGTTAAAAAATCGTTGTTGAGAAGCTTGATGGAACGGATTTGGTTTGTCGTTCGGTATCTTGGCGGGCACAACCAATGAACGTCCGAAACGCACAAAGGCGCTCGAGCAAGCTAGTTTGTCGGCGAAACCGCCGACCAAAGCCCCGGTCGGCGGGTTCGTCAGGCGATTCGCGGAGTATGGGCATTGCTTGGAGTAGTAGGTGGTTGGATGCAAGATCAAGATGGGCGTTATACCGCGTGCACGAGATCGTTATGTCGAGTTCATGCAAGATCAAGATGGGCATTGACCGCGTGGTTTGAGATCGTTATGTCGAGGTTGGATGCAAGATCAAGATGGGCGTTAGACACATGCCCGAGATCGTCTGCGGGAATCGGTGGCGAATGATTCAAGAAAATGTTGTGGGGCGTTGTTTGGTTACAGTGCGAATCAAAAACGTTGAGGCATTGCTTGGATCGAATGGGCGTGAGGGTCCATGTTGCGGTCTTGTGGGCCGCAGTGATGCGTTCGAGAAGGATGTTGTGGGGCGTTGCTTGGATCAAGTGTGGATTCGAAGTCGAACGTTGAGGACATTGCTTTCGAAAGTCGTGGTTTTCTTACCGATGAGAGATTGGGAAGATTACGCCCGATCCTTGGTCCGGCGGCCGACGATAGGGATCACGCTTGGAGTCTGAGTTGCGGAATGATGTAGAAGGACAACAACTCACTTCTCTTTTCCTATTGAGGTCCAAACTCATTGAGCGATAAGTCGAAATAACATAGTATTTAATTAGGTTCAACGATCAATCAATATATTTATCGATTTCAAATCGTTCAATTGTAATAAAATTACGAAGTATTTTCCGCTTCTTCTGAGAGCTCTTAATAGATGACATGGTGACTATACCCGGGATGCGCGTAAAGGCTCCGACCCGGAATTCGTGGTGGTGGGTGCATCGATGTCACACTCTCTCAAGTCATCGGGATCTTTGTCGATCATATGCACCATGATCATATCCGCCATGATCTCCATCGAAATATCCATTATCATCTCCATCATCTCCGGGGATATGGCAAACGACATGATCCGTCCAAAGCTTTTTGTATAAATAACATTTAATAAACAAAAACAAACAATATTCAAAACTATGCTTAAATAGATCTCACAAACATATTATCAAACACCTTGTCATGCATCAATTGTTCATATCTAAATTATTTGTTCTTTCAATTCAAGTTCCATTATTTTCATCCATAATTGTTGTTCAATTTCTAACACTCTCAACAACCATTAATCCCAATAAATTTACACTCTTTATGTTTAAATTTGTTCATAATTATATTATAAACACCTTGAGTATTTTTTAAAACTAATATATATAACATTTACATACTACCAATACATTTATAATGATATATATTTTGAGTTATACATGTATTTATTAAATTAGATAAATAACACTATACCGTACCCGGAGCAAGTTAAAAAAGAATCAAAATAGAAAATAAAACAATTTGCTAAATAAACTATAATATATATATATAAACAAAGAACAATATATTTTACATACAACCTCCTTCTTCCATCAGTTCCAACTAGTATATAACACATAAACAATTTTAATCTTTTGCATAATTTCTTTTGTATAAATTCAGTATTGGGGCAGTTATAACTTTTAAGAAAAAAGTTCAACTATATAATTCTATCGACGTTCTATGTAAAAATATATTTCTCTTAATTCTAAATAAATACAAGATCAAATATCAATTTAATCAATCGCGATCTTCAAAATTATTGTTATAAAAGTCCAATTTTTGATTTTGTTGCAAATTAATACATTTTTTTTGCACATCTTGTGAAGAGATTCTGTGACTTGCATGAAACTATTGTTTTTTGGAATGAGTTGCACGAGATCTATTATGAAATATTTAAATCAAAATTTAAAAAATTATTTAAAAAGTGAATTAAAAACAAAATTCAAAAATAAAATAAATTATTTAAATCTAAATTTCAAACCTTAAAAACTAATTCTAATTAAATATAATGTTTCAAAATTAAATATATTTCCATGTTTCAAAATTAAAAGGAAAATTAAATGTAATTCCCTTAGTTTCTTGCTCAACTATCCACTCATTGGAATTGTCACTTGTCAACAATTAACAAAAGGAAAAAATAAACTTTGTTCTCCTTAAACTAAATTTGTGGATTATTTATTTTTTCCAAAGACATCAATTTTATGAAATGAATATAAATTTTATTTTAATTTATATTTAATTGTTTTTTTTTAGATTTTAATGTGTTTTAAAAATTATTTTTGTTTTTTTATTTAAAAAAATATTTAATATATCTCCTAATTTTAAAAATACTATTTAATCTAATTAAAATATTCCACAAAAATATCACATGCCTTAGTCAATTATTGATTTTTTTGAATTAAAAAATGCAAGATTCCAAGATTTCAAAGGTCTTGAATTTAATACAAAAATCTTGTATTTCAAGAAATACATATTTTCCAAAACATCTTTTAAAATTAATCTTTCTTGTCCATCTTCTATTTCAAATTTACTTAAACATATTATAGAAGAAAATATTTGGAAATGTAAATCTAGACCCCTAACATATTATCTCAGACGCATTCCAAATCCTTAAACCTCTCAAGGAGTATTCCAGATTCAAAAATTTTAAAAAATCTTTTTTGGTGCATCTATTTAAAAATTGATTATATAGATGGAAAAAAACTAATCAAAAAAAAAAAAAATATTTTAATAATAATTTTATGTCCAAATATGTATATGCCAAAATAAGAATACTATATCATAGTTTTAAACGTGTATTAATAAATTTTAAACAGATTATGAACATGCTTTGAGCCACATGAAACTAGTCTCATAAATATAGGGTTAATCCCAAATAACACAATTAAAGCCCACTATCTAGGTTTTATTTATAAAATCAATTTAGGCTTGTCCCAAAATTTATTTCTCAATATAGGAGATTATCTAGCCCATTAATTAACTTGTATCTGAACAAAATTTATGCCAAATTTAGTTTTATCTTCTACAAGGAAAATTTATGCCAAAATTTATGCCAAATTCCACTTGCAAGATTTGGTATGATAAAGCTTATGAACCTCCCAAGGGGGCAAATCAAACAAACGTACTTGCACACGATTCTTCGTATTAAATCTTAGCAATCACATGTGACCAATAATATTGCCCAAGATAAAAAGTATTGAATCTCTTTGATTATTTTACCCATGATAAGTCAAAGCAATAGTTACCAATCCCACGTGATCCTATTTAAGAGACGAAGATTAAGAAACAACGAACCACTGAGGTCTAATTCTTCCTTGTTCAGTTCTGAAGAATCTATCCTCCTGTAGGTCCTATTCAGTGCATCAGTCATGCACTAGTGTAATCCCATGGTCAAGACAAACCAATGTGAGCCTTACACCTCAACCTTTCGCGATGGGTTGTTCATTTCCATCTAGGTCGTGAATGACATACTTTTAGTTACAAGGGACTGTTAATTTAATCTTTTGTGATCTGGTATCACTAAATTAACTACAATGTAACACGTCATTTAATTATTGAACAGTTATGCAAGAAATATATGTAACATTCAATCATATTTAAAGCATCGATGATAAACAATTTATTTCAAAAATAAGTCCGAAAATTCGGTTTTACATTATACAAAGTAAAAAGCATACTTTTCAATATAATCCCAACAATCTCCCACTTATACTCAAAGTCTGCTTTTAAGTATACTACAACATGTCTCGCGTAGTCCGTGACATCTAATGTTCTCTACACGAACCTAATAATTTCTCCCACGTATACTCAAAGCAGATTGGCAACGGTCTTGACACCCATTCCTCCACATGTCTCTCGAATGTATTCAGAGGTAGACTCTTTGTGAATGGATCTGCTAGGTTGTCCTCAGACGCTATCTTTGCCACATCTATATCTCCTCTCTTAACGATGTCTCGTATAAGATGGTATTTCCTTTCTATGTGTTTGCTGGCTTTGTGGGCTCTTGGTTCCCTTGAATTTGCAACTGCTCCGGCATTATCACAATAAACTGTGAACCTGCTGGGCAAATTCGGAACCACATCTAAGTCCACTAGGAAGTGCTTGAGCCAAACCGCTTCTTTCATTGCCTCGCTAGCAGCTACATATTCGGCTTCCATGGTAGAATCTGCTACGCATTTCTGCTTGACGCTTCTCCATGTCACGGCTCCTCCCCCCATGCAAAACACACTACCGGAGGTAGATTTTCTGGAGTCTACATCTTATTGGAAATCCGAGTCCATGTAACCGATGGGGATTGGATTACCTGACTGATAAACCAACATTCTATCCCGAGTTCTTTTCAGATACTTCAGAATGTTTTTAACTGCCATCCAATGTTCTCTCCCCGGGTTACTTTGATATCTTGCCACCATGCCTACGGCAAAGCAGATATCCGGTCTCGTACACAGCATTGCATACATAAGGCTTCCGACAGCCGAAGCATAAGGAATACCTTTCATGTCATCTATCTCCTTTTGCGTCTTAGGGGACATTTTCTTAGATAGATGGATTCCATGCCTGAAAGGTACGAATCCTTTCTTGGAATCTTGCATGCTGAAGCGTTTCAAGACAGTGTCTATGTATGAAGCTTGCGATAACCCGATCATCATTTTCTTGCGATCTCGAGTGATCTTGATCCCAAGGATGTGTCCGGCTTCCCCTAAGTCCTTCATATCAAACTGTTTTGAAAGCCATGCCCTTACGTCTGACAACACCTTCACATCGTTTCCGATGATTAGAATGTCATCTACGTATAGTACTAAGAATACCAATGCAGTTCCTACACGCTTTTTATACACACAACTTTCAAAATCGTTTTGATCAAACCCATAAGACTTTATAACATGATTAAAACATTGGTTCCAAGCTCTGGATGCTTGTTTGAGTCCGTAAATGGACCTCTTGAGCTTACAAACTAGGTGTTCTTGGCATGTTTCAATGAAACCTTGGGGTTGTTGCATATAGATCTCTTCATCAAAACTTCCGTTAAGGAAAGCTGTCTTGACATCCATTTGCCAGATTTCAATGTCGAAATGAGCAGCAATCGATAAGAGAATACAGATGGACTTAAGCATGGCTACGGGCGAAAAAGTTTCCTCATAATCGATCCCTTCTTTCTGAGTATAACCCTTCGCCACTAGTCTTGCTTTAAAGGTTTCAACCTTCCCGTCCGGTCTTCTTTTCCTCTTATATACCCACTTGCATCCAATGGGTTTGACCCCATTAAGTGGTTCGACTAGCTCCCACACTCTATTATGAAACATAGAACTCATTTCGGCTTTCATTGCTGTTTGTCAAGAATCTGCATCCTTATCTTGGAGTGCCTCGTCATATGTCCATGGGTCTGATTCGTCTTGTCCGGGAATCAAGTCCGAGGACTCTCCTATTCCCATGAATCTCTCGGGCTGTCTAACAACCCTCCCACTACGACGAGGCTCCTGTTGTGAAAGCGTATCGTTTGGTATATCATTTAGTACAGTTGGCACTGAGGTTTGCCCTCTAAGCTCATTTAAGGTAATCTCACTTCTGGGTTTTCTTTGGTTCAATCGTGAATGGTTCATATAAAATTATAAATTCGTGAAGTTAGGGTATAATATATGTTCTTAATTATTAATATGAGATAATAAACTGACAGACTCAAAGAGACGTGAATTGTCTATTGTTTGACCCTTGGATTTTTTAAAATCATCATAATTAAGTCGAGAAGAGATTGAATTGCGTGTATATATTGGCTGCGACAAATCATTAACTCATAGAGCTACGGTATTCAAATTATACCCTAAGGACTCGTTTGGTGGGGTTATTAGTGTGTGATAGATACACTACGCCCATAATATTATATTTGGTAGAGATTATGCATTAATATATAGGCCCTTTAAAAAATGAAGGCCCGATCTCCACTGAACTGAACTCATATAATAATGGATCCGTTCTTTGGAGGTGTTATTCATAAAACTACCAATTTTTATAATTTTTTTTTCCAAATTTAACCCCCACTAATCCACGTAGTAATCATGTAAATTGGCAGTTCTCTTCTATTCCGAAAATTAGGAAAAAATTAAATGAAAATCCCGTCCATATATGAAATTAGTTAATTAGGTGAAATCGAAGTTCGTTTCAATTCCTAAATTTAGGAAAAAATATATGAAAATCCCCATATGAGATTGTTAATCGAAGTCATGAGTTTCTCAAACATTTCGGTCTTGCGTGAATAATTCCTTCCATAGGCGAAATCGAAGTCAATTTCTCAGACATTCAACATTCAATCTGTAAATTCGCTATTTCCTTTTATTCAATGGTTTGCTCGGTTATTATATGAAGTGTTCGAATCAGTTTCAGGCGATTCCGGTGAAGGTTGCAGTGTTCGAAGTAAACAACAATTTATTTTGTTGAAATTAATTTTGGGGTCCTATTATTGTTGCAAAGCATTGCTCTGTGTCCTGTTTAGATATGATTCCAGCTCCGGAAAAGATACAAGACCTGCTGGAAAGCAAGAAATGAGACGATCATTCATAATTAGGTCGAGAAGAGATTGAATTGCGTGTATATATTGCCTGCGACAAATCATTAACTCATAGAGCCATGGTATTCAAATTATACCCTAATAGAAAATTGACATTTAATTATAATAATTTTGTCACTATAACTTTTTTAGTATAAAGTTTTTAGCAATAGAAAACGGTATTTAATGAAGTCATCCTGTCACTAATATTAAAAAAATTTAACCTATCTATTCAGCATATATAGTTCAATAGATGCACGGCATGGGCATTGCCAGATGAGTCAGAGTCAACTACACTTATATTGATTAACCAATCTTGAATTGAATGAAACTAATTTATTTATTTTATTTTATTCATATACGTCCGGCATCGAAGATCTCTGAATTAATTAAATAAGAGTGTTGTAATTTCGCTGCAACTTCTTGATTTTGTTGTTTCATTAACTAACCAAATCATGTTTTCATGGAAAAATATATTTTTTTTATTATAATTTTGATTAATTTTGATCTTGGTCCTAATAACTTATGATTTTTTTATCTTAGTCCTGTAATTTTACATAATTCGACTTTTTCGTTTTGTCACCGACTAGTTACCTGCAATAGCAGGTGATTGGACTAAGAAGTCGAATTTTGTAAAATTATAGGACCAAGATCATAATTTACAGATATTGATTTTAGTTTTGTAACTTAGAAAAAATTGATTTTTTAGTCCTGTCACCTACAATAGTCGGTGACAGAATGAAAAAGTCGAATTTTGTAAAATTACATGATCAAGATAAAAAATCGTAAATTAGTAGGACCAATATCAAAATTTATCAAAGTTACCGGACAAAAAGATCATTTTTTCCTATTTTCATTAGCCGAGTTTGAATCACAAATGGTCCCATAATTTTGACCTCAAATAGATTTAGTCCCATAAGTTTTATTGTCGTCAATTTAGTCCCAATAATTTTGAAAATTTTCAATTTTAGTCCCAAATCGATCGAAAATAGGTCATTTTGCCGTTTCAATTTGAGGCTTACCGTCGATACTTATCATGGATACCTGCAAAATTATGTCATAACCATTTTACAACTAGAAACATTGACGCTTATACTTTGCCAATTGAACTTTATCACGTATACTTTGTCAAAACTTTATATCGTATACTTTGTCAATAGAACTTTGCCACATATACTTTGTCAATAGAAACATGCCACACATAATTTGTAAATAAAAGCTCGCCACATATACGTTGCCCACGTATACTTTGCCCACATATACTTTGTCATTGAGCACGGAGGGTTAAACCCGAAAACCAGTCGATCCCGGACCTTATCAGGCCCCTGGCTATTAGAAATTTTACCGTAGCACTGCGAGCCTTCCCAAAGCCATATTAATGAGCCTGGTCATTCTCGAGAACAACTTTCATTGTCCCGGACCCGTGAAACTTTGCCAATCAAATATCATATAGGAGCAATTAATTCGCATAGCGAATAAATCAAATCATTTATTTAAATATACAAAATAATCAGGCATTAATTGACAGTCAATAAACGTAAGAATTAAAGCAAACAAAACCCCACCTCGAAAGATGAATACAAACGTGATAAGTAAAAGCCTTGAAAGATCTAGCCCTGGTAACTGCGGTCGCCTAATATAATAAATGAAGTTTCAGAATCTTTATTAATGACTTATATATTTGTTTAATAGACACTTAGTATCCTAACTAATAGCATGCAAAACATATATACTGATTTACCACTACTAAGAGTATTACACAAACAATTAGACTGGACTATTAGAAATAGACCCAAACTCACGTGTAAGGTGCTATCCAAATTAGGGTTACATAATTATAAGGCCTAGGTTATAAAACTATTATATCAGAATACTATCTTTGATCTTTTAAATTAAAGAATAAAAATTTATTAATAAAATAAATTATTGGCTCTCTGATTTTCCAACAATACGAGTCACTTGGCCCCTTCTCTTCAAACCCACATAAGACATTAATTGATAGTTATCTGGCTTATAAAATTAAAACAGTGAAGTGGCCGTTCAGTAGCAGTTTTAGGTGTCTTGGAGTGTTAACTCAGATATTTAAGGGTTTGACGTAAAAAGTGATTTAAGACCACGCACATAAACATTTAGTTATATACTGAACATAAATCTTACTTCAACAGATAACACTATGATAAGTACAGGAAAAAAACTGTTGCAGCGGCTAGAAGCTTCGACTCTAAGAAAATATATATAGATGAGATTGCTACTGAGAGAGATGTATATTCTGTGTTTTTCTTTGGTGAAAAGACCGAGTATTAAAAGGGCAATTATCTTATTATTCCAATTTCCAAAGACGTATTTTCGACAATTACACTACAATCTTTTCAAATTTTGTACATGTCAGTTTTCATCAATCGTATAATACATACAGGAGTATAAAATTGAGAGTCAAGCCGAAACACACAGTACTGTGGTTAATAAATGCAGGATGTCTTTTAATGGCGGCCGTTGGGTCGTGGTTAAGTTGGAAATTGGGTCCGTCAAAGTGGCCAACTTGAGGGCGGCCGGGATTTGGTGCATGGCTTATCGATCAAATCAAATGTACTCCATAATTTTATTTTAAAAGAAATCAAAACTTTCTTTTTCAACGTAATATGTGGTATTACATTTTACAGAAAATTCTGATTTTGTGGATCATTTATCTTTAATACACTAAAATGTGACAGTATTTTATATATTAAAATGTATTACCAAGTTTGGCATAGGACCGGCATGTCTATAACAATAGATCTAATCTTAAAATAAAGAGGAAAGAACACAACTTTTGATCTAAATAAAATGAATATAGATATAATAAAGAACCCATTGATAATATGGGTATAAGTGAGTCAACTCGGCTCACGAGCTACTCATGCTCTATTCGAAAAAAGTTTGAAATTGACTCGAATTTAATCGAGCTAGCTTGACTTCGCGCTATTAGTTCTCGAGTTCGAGCTCAATAATAAAAGGCTCGTCAGGCTTACGGGCTAATTAATCGAGCTTAGGGGTACAATCTAGCACAAATTACACCCGGCCCTTCTCAAAATTTTAAAGCTCGATCAATGTCCAAGTTATATTCCGTCTCACTATGAGACGGTCTCATATAAGTGTGTCTCAAAAGAAAAATTAGTATAGAATTAACCTTTAGATATTTTAATATATATATTACTATTTTTTGTTATATTATGAATTACATTGTTGAGTAAGCCAGTAAGGTGACTTAGGAAATCAAATATTCTTATTGAAACACACTTGCATTAGTTGCATGAGACGGTCACGTTGAGTTAGGGTAATTTAAGCATGACACTTTGACATTTTGAGAGGAATGAATATTAATTTTTACTAATTTATTACCTAGTATCATTTATGAACACCGTCTCATAATTTTTTTTATTAATATCATTTAAAGATAAAAATATCCAATTCGAAAATAGGACCATAGTTTTGCTTTTTCCAACACACGTGTATTCATTTTTTTCAATATTGACCAACCGCAACTCCGAGATTCCAAAATACTCTTATGTGGATTATTTTAAATGTATTTATAATTTAATTTATTACATATTCCAATAGAAGTTAATAAAACATAGTATTAAACTCACCCACAAAGGCTTTATAATTTTTTATTTAAACAAAAGAACAATTAAAACTTAAATGCAAAAGTAAATATCGAGAAGACCATCGACAATAATTGAAGGCTCGACCCAATAATAAAGACTTGTGAATGACCCAGATGCAAAAAAAAAACGATGAGCCAATCATTGACTTTTCTCTGAATAAGACAACGTAAACATTAATCCGTTTTAGTATAGTTTTTAAGTCATCTTCATCATATATTCACCTTGGCAAAGACCTTTCTACTAGTGATTGTTCTTTTCTTCGATCCACCACACTCATAGTGCAATCAATATCCCTTTCTCTAATTTGATTTTCAAGGCATATGTTTGTTAACAATTTGACAACAAAAAATTGTCTTCACAAAACAACACGATGAAAAACAAAATCAAAACTCTCACTTTTAGGAGATAAATTAAATAAAAGGCACTCAACTCGGAAGAGGAATTAGAGGCTCTCAACTAAGAAGAGAAATCAAGAGTCGCACGATCTAAAAAGACGACAGACGACAACATGAAAATATAATTATCACAGTGATTGTACAGATAACTCGTATCTAAAACTTACAAAATTAAAAAACATAATAAAAATTTACAAAAATTAAAGAATGATCTACTCTTCAAAGGTCTCAAATCGATCCAAAACCAAACTGATACCGATAGATGAACAAATCTGATGGAAAGAACACTGTTATAATTTTTTAGAGAGAGAGAGAGAGGGGGGAGAGAACCCCCACTGCTAAGGCTTAATAATTTAGAAAATACAAATATTATACTTATCGCGTGGTTAATAATTATATTCCAAAAAGAAAAATATCATTATGGCATTTCAACGATAGATTAAATTAAAAAGATTTAAAAAAAATTATTATTTTGTATTACGTAAAAAATCAGATAATGTTAAAAAAATTGATTTAATATGCAACTTTTTTACTTTGCTGGACGTGAAACAAATTTAAATAAATAAATTATCATTTCGCAATGCCTAATTAAATGAGAAGTGACTAGAGATGAGGGTTCTTATTGTTAGATTTTAAAAAGTACAGACACAAAAAATAGAAAAATACAAATCCCCAAAGGTAACATGCTACCTATAAAAACTACATAAAATGTCATATATTCGAAAATTTTACCACTAAATTATCAAAAAAAAAAAAAAAATCAATGTACCTAACATATCATTATCTATTAAAATATCAAAGTCACTATAAGAGTATTAAAACTTCTAAAAACGTGCTTTCGTTAAAACTTTAAAAATATCCCCTGAATCTCCTTTTTTCAACGTTTTAATTTCTGGCAGGTAAAATTTCAACAAGTTCATCCTAGTTGGCGCACACAGTCTGTACTACCACTCTATAATCACCCACCATGCATCTCAAAATAATACTCCACTAATATCCCACTTAATTAATTTCAACAATAAAATTAATTAAAAAGTAGACACTCTCATATTTTCAATAACCAAAAAATTCAAAACATCATTCAATTAAATATTTTTGCAGAGACGCCGAAGATCTTTTCTTATTTTACTATTCAGGTTAATTCAAACATAATAGTAATTTATTTATATTACATCTTGACATTCAATTAAACCTTCTTTCCTGGAAACTTTAAACTCCAATCAATTCCACTTTATTTAATATTTATCGTGTATTATATACTAAAACTGGGAGCCATATGTCCCATAACATTTTCAAATAAAACAAACCTATATTCAAAAAAGTAAAATATTTTCTTTTAAACGTATAATATTAAAAAATGGCCGCCGGCTTGCTACAAAATATTATATTATCCATTCAATATTTTAATTAATTCAGCAATTTGTGCCTATATATACAACCCTTACAAAACCCAGATAGAACCATCCATGCAACTCCCAAAAACAAGATAAAAATTAAACCCCACCTAGCAAAATATTCTTCATAAAAAAAAATGATTCAAAACGCATCAAAATCACCCTTCCTAAACTACGTCGTTTCAATCTCCATGCATCTGAAATGGGCATGGGGTCTTCTTTTCGCCTATCTTTCTTTCACCATTCGAATATTAACATCCACAATTTGAATGTGACATGTTACAAAAGATATTGGTGATCATGATTGCGGTGAGACGGAAGAATGTGCGATTTGCTTATGCAAAATCGACGACGACGATGTAATTATGGAGCTGAGATGTGATCATTTGTTTCATAGGGCTTGTTTGGATAGGTGGTTGGGTTGTGGTGGCATGACCTGCCCGGTGTGCCGGAATAGATTAAAGGCACCGGCGTTTGCGGCGGAGCTCAGCCGAGAAGTGGTCTATTTTGACTTCTGCGCCGCCGCTGATGGTGGCCGGGATAGATGGTGGATACGGTTATAGAGTTTGGTGGTAACAAAAATAAAACAAGATTAATTAATGGCTAATTAGGGATGAAGAGTAATTGTCCATAATTAATTATTTTCTTGAGTCTGTGTATAAGTGCTAGCTCGAGATGTAATGTTGATATCTTGTTTTATTGGGTGTGCATTAATTCCTGATTAATCCTATTATAAAAAATGAGTAACTTTTTTGTTTAATCTGATGTTAAATTTAATTTAATTTGTTCCCTTAGCTATTTGATCGAGATTAATTTTACGACATCCGCCCTTCACTAAAAATCAAAGAGTTGATATGTTATGAAATTTGTTCACCGTGAAATTGGTTTTTTTTTTTTTACAGGCTTACTCTTTAGTAATATAAGTCACACCATTCAGTTATCACTGCAATACCCTCTACTATAATATAAGTCACACCCTTCACTTTTATGAGTAATACCCTTTATAGTAAAAAGTACTCATACCCTTTATAATAAAAAGTCACACTCTTTAGTAATATAAATCATACCCCTTAATCAGTTTTACCGTGACTATTAAACAAAAACTCATTTTTTAAAGAATTAGAAAGAACAAGAAACTTCCTCCTAAATTGCGAAAAATATGAAATTTTATTTAACAGTTAGCGTCCACGTCAGCTACGAGCTTAGAAACCTTAATTTTAACCGACACATGACTTGCGCATGAAAAACGACAAAATTTTCTGTTTTTCAGCGAAAATTGGACAGTTGGGATAGCTATGAGACCAAAATTAGATAGTTAAATTTTTTGGGACGAAAAATGGATTAAAAGAAAGTTATGGGACCAAAAAACTTTTTTCTCCAACTGATAGTAATAAAAATGTACGAAAATAAAAGTTTAAAACAAGAACATAAACTAATACCTACACTTATATAATCAAAAATTTAAACGTAATTACATAATATTAAACTAGAATGCGCCGATAGTGGCCTTGGAGTAATTCATCATCACAAAAAGAATGATGAATCAGCAGAATGTGCTGTTTGTTTATGCAGAATTGATGAAGGAGATGAAATTAGAGAGCTGAGATGTGATCGTTTGTTTCATAAGGTGTGTTTGGATAGATGGCTTGGGTATGGTCATGGCACGTGCCCTCTATGCCGGGGTACTGTGAAGCCGCCGCAGTTCACGGCGGAGCTCATCCAAGAGTTGGTGGTCTTCGACTTTTCCGGCCCCAGATCAAGGGACCACCGGGATACATGGTGGCTGCGTTGATTCTTTTTTTTTTATTAGTTAATACTTACTATTTTATTAGCTTATAAGTAGGCTACTGAATCACATTTTTCTGGAGTCTCATGTACACAAGGACTCGAAAAATCTACTTCTTTTATTTGGAAATGGTGATGACAATTTGTTTCTTATAAAATTAACAACGGTGAAACAAAGGATATTATATTATGTTCTATTGCACGAGTATGGTATTAATTTAAATTCCGGCGATATATATATATATATATATATATATATATATATATATATATATATTTAAAGATACTAGTTTTTCACCCAAGCAATGCCCGACAGATCTTATTTACTATATTATACATAAATTATGAATTTATAGATCTCAAATCTAATTTAAGAAATATGACTCAAATATCAAGCGAATGTTTGTCTCAAGAATAAGATAGTTTCACACAAAATTTTATTTTAATATAATAAACCTATACATAATTTATTTATTTTATTTATATACATTAATATTAGATTATCAATTCATGTTTAGTGCGTTAAAACTTTAATTATATTATTTACATATTCTTTAAATTTCTCCTTAATCAATTTTGACTCATTCCTCCCTCTATCTCATGATATGAATTAACGCAAAACATTCTCATTTCCCTTTCTTTTCCCTCATTTTTTCTTGAAATTTCATAATCATGTTCTTCCTCTTTCTTTGTGCTGAAATTTATTAAAAAATTATTGTTATCAATGTTGAACTTGAATATCTTCAAGAAGCACTATGAAGCGTGGAGAATGCTAATGGGAAATTGCAAAAAAAATTGTTGACTCTTCCCATCAGATATTTTACTGTGAGAATGCTGATGGAAATTTTTGAATGGCGAAAATAGAGGAAAATAGAAAGTGGAGAGAGTGTTAAAGACAATTATTTGTAAAGAGGGGAGAGAAAGAGTGGAGAAATTGTTGTAAAAAGAAGAGAGAAAGAGCGAGAAAGAGCGGAACAGGTTTTTTTTATGATTTTTCTATTTTTATATATGTATAGATATAGTCAATTACAATTAATAGTTTTTTAAAATAATCAATTACAGTAAATTATGTAGTTCCTTATACCATCAGACACACGCTGATAGATTCAATATCGGACACATATAGATTCAATATTATAGAAATAGGAATGAGTGGATCTCATGTGCACACGGATGCACCGTACATTCATAGTTCATTTTAGAAGCGTGCAACTATACAAAATAAAAACGTACAACTATTTCAAACAAAAGCATGTAACTATGTTTTCACCACCACCCCACGGTAAAGTAACCTGAGCCTTTGCCATATTGTAATACCCCAAAGCCCAACACCACCCCCGCCCAAAAAAAAGGAAAAACTTTTTTTGATGCACATTTAATATTTTTGAGACGATGTTCCTGTCCAAAAAAAGAGATGAAATTTATAGGTAAACTGTCCCAATAAAAAAAGTTTATACGTTTCTTAATTATTTGGACTTAAAAATCATAGAATTTTTGTTATTTCAAAATCCAGCACACATACTTTTCTACTCCTATCCTAGTCCTGTGCTTTAATTTCCTGCTACTAGTCCCGTGCTTTAATTTCCTCTTGCTCTAATTTTCTACTAATTCTAGTCCAAATTACTAGAAGTCCTATATAGTCTTTTAATAACAATTAAATTAAGCAATTCCCTTAATTTTAATGGATATGTGAATGGCTTAATTAGAATATTCCGTCAGTTTAGCTATTTTGGAAGACAATCCTTGTTAGCTTTAGGAAAATGAACATATCATAACAAAAAATTCATGCAAAATTATATCCAAAATTGGATACCAAAGACCAATTTTAATTACTTACAGGACCAATTAATGACATTATCATGAATTTCATAAAATAATAGTATACCATAATATCGACCAATTCTGGAGCAGCCAAAATATACCAAAAGGCGTAGATGAAATTTGAAAATTTATTAGAACAGGAACATGGACATAATAAAGAGGTATGGTCAAGCTAACATACAGTAATTAGTAAGGGGGGAAGTACCAATCATAGTGATCAAATCCAGTGTTTTCAAAAACCGGTTGAACCGCCCGGTTGAACCGGTCGAACCGTGAACCGCTCATATCGCCGGTCCAATTACTCCTTAAAAACGGTTAATTCGATTTTATTATTTTTATTATTTATTAAATCACTTTTTTTATTTTTTTATTATTTTTTTCTAAACCTCTCTATATAATGTTATTGTTTTTATCTCAATATCATTTTCTCTCAAATAAATTCATTCACAAGTCATTAATTTCATTTAATCTCTTTATCGTCGTCGCATATTGTGTGGAATTAATCCACAACGTCATCATCTCTGATCTACAAACTCTATTGTATTTATTTTAATATAAGATTTATAAGTTATAAATTAGTATAATTTTAATATTTTATAAATAAATATTTATTTTTTAATGTAACATACAAAATATAAAAGAAATATGCATAAATCAATTTAACGGTTGAACCGTCGGTTCAACCGGTCCAACCGGTTGGACCGGCAACCGATGCCTAGACCGGTTTGATCACCGATTCGGTTATGAAAACACTGATCAAATCATCGCCGTCTGAAATTTTTATTTTGGTACATAATTGTACGTCTTTTGTTGTTCCAAATATTCAAACTTTTTTTTTCTAATAAACACAAGCCACATTCAGACATTCTTTAATGGCGTGCTACTAAATTACCAATAAAATCAATCACATTATTCATCCAAATACTTTTTCCTGCACTTTTTCATTCCCCAACTCTGAGGTACAAAATTGACACACATATTACTCTAAGGTGCAATGTGTAAAATATACGTTGCACTTTAGTATCTAGTTTGAACTAAAGTGCAAAACAGTTTTTGCACATTGTACCTTAGAGTAATATGTGTGCCCACTTTGCACCTTAGAGTGAGGACCCCTAAAAAATTTAACATGATGTAAGATGCAAATTAAGTTCAGGTGCCGCCCAACCACCTTAAAATTTTGAGAAAAACCCATATCCATGAGATGGGATATCGCTCCTTCTGTCTCATTCTTTTTGTCCCTCTTCTTTCTACACGAGTTTTAATTTGAGAGTTGTTTATTAATATTTAAATAAATAAAATATTTTTTATTGAGAATATTGTAGTCTTTTCTATTTTATTATTATTAAAATAGATTATTTTTTGTGAATAAAAATAATGACATGAGATGTAATTTTGAAATGTTGGGAAGGGATAGTTGGAAAAAATATATTTACTTTATTGCCTTTTATGGAAATGGGTAAACAAATATGTGTCGGACCGTTTTTCGTTGGGAGGGGATAGTTGGAAAAAATATATTTACTTTATTGCCTTTTATGGAAAGAGGTAATAAATATGTGACGGACCGTTTGAAAAAAAAAAGGATAAATAAGTATGAGACGGGAGAGTATTATATATTATAATCCACTCTTTAAAAATAAGAGATTAATATTTTAAGTCCCCAAGTTGATTCTTTTATTACTTTGGTCCAAAATATTTTCATTTTTTATTTTAGTCATATAAATTTTCACAATTTGAAAATTCCGAATTGACGACTTGGCGTAATTTAATCAATAGCTACTTATCTGATATTTTCTTTGATTTGTCTCTTTTCTTTCCAATTTTCACTGGCTGGTTTTTATTATGTGACTTGAATTGGTGGAACTGTCATGCCTCAAGACAAAGAGTAAGACTATCGTAAATCAAGTCTAACATGAATGTTATCACTGTTCTATATAAAAAAAATATTAATATTGTGAATAAAATTATTATAATTTAAAAAATACTTTATTTTCAAATATTAATAATTTTTATGCATAATTATAATATTTTTTTATGTATAATTATGGTATAAAAAAATAGAGTTCACTATAAATTTGAGTTCACACAATTTTTTTTAAGACAATAAGAATAGGAGTGGGAAAGAGAATTAACAAACGCCATATGTTAACTTACGGAATCAATATACCATGTCTCTAGCAAGTTCAAGTTTTAGATAAATGAACAGATACTATATACAAGTTCGAGTTTTTTATGAGAAATAATTTTATGGCATCATGTGTTTCCATGATGTATTAAAATGTAGGTCTTGCATGAAATGATATTATGGTGAGACTGAGGTATAATTTGTGAAAAATAATTTAATATTTACAAAAAAAATGAGTATTAATTTATATTATTTTGTGAAATATTTTGATATTGTCTCGCGGTGAAATATTTTGTGAATTTGCCTCCTTGAGGCACACTTGCATGAGACGATCTCACAGTGAGACGAAATAAAATTTGGGCATGACGTTTTAACACTTTAGAACGGTTGGATGTTGATTTGTGTTAAATTGTAAATGTCTTTGATGATGAGACGATCTCATATGATTTTTTGTCATTTTTTAAAGACAAAAACTCATATGAGACTGTCTTATGCATGAGACGGATACAACTTAACACAAATTACACTCATCTCTCCCAAAATGTTAAAGTGTCAATGTCCAAGTTATGTTCCATCTCACTGTGAGACGGTCTCATACAAGTGTGCCTCTTTTTTAAAATATTATAAATGCATATTGCCTTACAGACTTATTTTTAAGTTATAAAATATAAATAATATATATTTTAAACAAGAAATAAATTTGATACAACAAATGCTAAATATTTAATTTTATTGATTTGTTGTAATGAATAATTATCTTAACTAAATTTAGAATTAGAATTCTAAAAAGACGGATTAAATAGAAATTAAAAAATAAAATGGAAGCTTCGGCAGACCTAGTTAGAAAATAGGGTATATCATGATGCTAACATATATATAGGATTTAAATATTCAGCCATAGTTATAAGTGAAAATTGTTATCTCATGCTCCTTGTATCTTTGTATGAGTTTCCCCATTTCTTTTTTCATCCATTATACAATAAGTTTTTTGTTTCTATAAATGAAAAAAGTAACTCTAATATTCATAATTTTTATCTTTATTTTTCACACAATATGACAAAGAATGTGCACTCACTACTTCACTCATTATTTCACATACCTTTTTCATCTTTTCCAATACCCACAACTACCCTTCATTTTTAATATTTTATTATTATTTCTTAAACAAAACAACAAAAAGAAATATAAAATTTATACTGGGACGGAGGGAGTAACATTTAATTAATCAGAATCTCCACGTCCACACACTCCAGTGTAACAATATTTTTAGTCAGTGACAGAGTCAGGATTTTCGACCAAGGGGGCCCAACTAATAAGAGAAAAATAGTTTTTTGGTTCTATAGCTTTTCTGTATCTGTTTTTCGTCCCAAAAAATGTACTCCCTCCGTCCCAAAGAAACGTGCACGTTTATTGTTTTCACGTGTTTTTGCGAGCGAGTTTTTTATTAGTATTTGAAATGATAAAATAATTTTTAAAGGTGCATGTAATAGATAAGAGGTAGATCTATAATACTCCTCTTTAAAAATCACTTTATCATTTGAAATACTAATAAACAACTTAAACTAAATAATAAAGCAGGTGTGCACGCTTTTATGGGACGGAGGTAGTAATTGTTTAATTTTGGTCTCAGACTATCTTTATTGTCCAATTTTGGTCCCATTTTCACAAAAAATATATTTTTTTATCATTTTTTCGATCATGCACGAGTCACAAGTCGATTAAAATTGAGGGTTTCCGAGCTCGTAGCTAACATAGACGTTGACTATTAAACAAAAACTCATTTTTTAAAGAATTAGAAAGAACAAGAAATTTCCTCCTAAATTGCAAAAAATATGAAATTTTATTTAACAGTTAGCGTCCACGTCAGCTACGAGCTTAGAAACCTTAATTTTAACCGACGCATGACTTGCGCATGAAAAACGACAAAATTTTCTGTTTTTCAGCGAAAATTGGTCAGTTGAGATAGCTATGAGACCAAAATTAGATAGTTAAATTTTTTGGGACGAAAAATTGATTACAAGAAAGTTATGGGACCAAAAAACTTTTTTCTCCAACTGATAATAATAAAAATGTACGAAAATAAAAGTTTAAAACAAGAACATAAACTAATACCTACACTTATATAATAAAAAATTTAAACATAATTACATAATATTAAACTATAACATTCCTCTTCGACTCTTCATGATTTGAAAGCATTGCATGATTTTTTTTTATACTAACTTTCTAAAAAATATTTTTTCGATGTACACAACAAAATAATTATTAATTCAAATTTTTTTCTCCCATTTGGTTAAGTAATGAACTCTAGATGAGTTACATTGCTGAAAATGTTCTTCCCACTGTAGTTGTGGCAAAGAGTAAGATCAATGATAACTTAACAAGCAAATAAACAAATGAGAATACAATATGATTTTTATTATAGCAACTA
Source organism: Stenogyne calaminthoides (assembly GCA_037126765.1). NCBI lineage: Eukaryota > Viridiplantae > Streptophyta > Magnoliopsida > Lamiales > Lamiaceae > Stenogyne > Stenogyne calaminthoides. The sequence goes on from JBBCBC010000042.1 coordinate 1,637,520, forward strand.
TCTTTTAAACAAGACCTCCTATTCCAATAATCATAGAGAGATTTTCATCAAAACTCACGTCAACAATAAAATTCCCTAACTAACTGTCAAGTTCAAACAAACATATATATGTGATTAATTATTTTTTTATATTATATAAATGTAACATTACTAAAAATACTCTGAAATTTTTTTAATTCTCAAAGGGCCCAATGCCCCCCGTACCCTTTCTCGCACCGTCCTTATTTTTAGTATTAATCGTAATCATATGGTTGTCGAATTTTTAATTTTTATTTCCAATAAAATGGTGGTATATTTTGTGGATGATGAAAGCTTTCTGTCTCAATCTCATTTCTGCACTTTTTCTACTCGTGCATAGAAAAGTTGAACACTCTCCCGGTTTCTTCCAAAAAATGTGCATGTTTTCAGTTAGCTATCAATTCATGCATGCTGGTATAATTAATTTAGACCATCCTTTATTGTTTGAAACTCCTAAAATGCAATTAATTTATGAAATGGATCAGTTCATATAGAGTTTTATTTTGATTTGAAATAAAATCTCATTAGTGGACTATTGATTATAAGTCTCTCAAATTAATCGATCATTGGACAGGATACAGAGTGTTAGCAGACAAATTCAGATTCATTCATTTATTTCATGAACTGATATCATCTTTGTTTCAATATAAGTCAATTACGGCTATATTTCATTACGCGTGTTTCAATATATATATTGCTTTATTCGATTCCATTTACGATTTCTTAGTATTTTACTTTAACAATCGAAATCAAAACTTTATACTGAAAATTTTAAAAGTAACATTAATATTGAATACCTAATTAACTCGAATACTATAATCTACCGAATTTATATTATGATTCGTCTCTCTTTTTTTTTTGGTTACTATGGCCGAATAATGCTCACCCTGCCCCTCCCATTTCCATGGTGAAACGGTATTTGCCAAAACGTTTAAATTTTATTTTAATTTGGAACACCAGTCAAATTTTAGTGACGATTTGCATATTAAAAATAGAGTTTTATTATAATAAAAAATAATAATCACAGTATCATTAAGCATGTGCTTGTAGTGGTCCTTGAGCCTTTGTGGACTCGACTACCTGAACTTTTAGGAAACGTTACATACCAAGACAAAAGGTAATCTGTCATTTATCAATCAAATTCAATACTATTCAATTTCAGGTAACCCATATTCAAACTAAAATACTTTTCGGTCAGCTTTATTGAAATAAAATAAGAAAGTTCAGCTACACTATCCTATATATACCTTCACCACGCCGCACCAAATTACAACACCCAAACAATTCCAATCATCTGCAATTAATACATCTCTCTAACTCTAATATATTCCAAGAAAAACAAAATGCTTACAGCAATGCCTAAATCAGCAATATTAAACTACATGTTTACGATTATGACCCAATTGAAATGGGCGTGGAGTTTCATTCTTTACCAATCTTTTTTTCAAACCCGTGAAATGGGGTTGCTAGAATGCGCCGATAGTGGCCTTGGAGTAATTCATCATCACAAAAAGAATGGTGAATCAGCAGAATGTGCTGTTTGTTTATGCAGAATTGATGAAGGAGATGAAATTAGAGAGCTGAGATGTGATCATTTGTTTCATAAGGTGTGTTTGGATAGATGGCTTGGGTATGGTCATGGCACGTGCCCTCTATGCCGGGGTACTGTGAAGCCGCCGCAGTTCACGGCGGAGCTCATCCAAGAGTTGGTGGTCTTCGACTTTTCCGGCCCCAGATCAAGGGACCACCGGGATACATGGTGGCTGCGTTGATTCTTTTTTTTATTATTAGTTAATACTTACTAATTTATTAGCTTATAAGTAGGCTACTGAATCACATTTTTCTGGAGTCTCATGTACACAAGGACTCGAAAAATCTACTTCTTTTATTTGGAAATGGTGATGACAATTTGTTTCTTATAAAATTATCAACGGTGAAACAAAGGATATTATATTATGTTCTATTGCACGAGTATGGTATTAATTTAAATATATATATTTAAAGATACTAATTTTTCAACCTAGCAATGTCCGACAGGTCTTATTTACTACATTATACATAAATTATTAATTTATAGATCTCAAATCTAATTTAAGAAATATGACTCAAATATCAAGCGAATATTTGTTTCACGCATAAGATAGTTTCACACAAAATTTTATTTTAATATAATAAACCTATACATAATTTATTTATTTTATTTATATACATTAATATTAGATTATCAATTCATGTTTAGTCCGTTAAAACTTTAATTATATTATTTACATATTCTTTAAATTTCTCCTTAATCAATTTTGACTCATTCCTCTCTCTATCTCATGGTATGAATTAACGCAAAACATTCCCATTTCCCTTTCTTTTCCCTCATTTTTTCTTGAAATTTCATAATCATGTTTTTCCTCTTTCTTTGTGCTGAAATTTTAGTAAAAAATTATTGTTATCAATGTTGAACTTGAATATCTTCAAGAAGCACTATGAAGCGTGGAGAATGCTAATGGGAAATTGCAAAGAAAATTGTTGACTCTTCCCATCAGATATTTTACTGTGAGAATGCTGATGGAAATTTTTGAATGGCGAAAATAGAGGAAAATAGAAAATGGAGAGAGTGTTAAAGACAATTATTTGTAAAGAGGGGAGAGAAAGAGTGGAGAAATTGTTGTAAAAAGAAGAGAGAAAGAGTGGAGAAAGAGCAGAACAGGTTTTTTTTTATGATTTTGATATTTTTATATATGTATAGATATAGTCAATTATAATTAATAGTTCTCTAAAATAATCAATTGCAGTAAATTATGTAGTTCCTTATACCATCAGACACACACTGATAGATTCAATATCGGACACATGCCGATAGATTCAATATTATAGAAATAGGAACGAGTAGATCTCATGTGCACACGGATGCACCGTACATTCATAGTCCATTTTAGAAGCGTGCAATTATACAAAACAGAAACGTGCAACTATTTCAAACAAAAGCATGTAACTATGTTCTCATATTAACAGTTGCACTTTACTGTGTAAATGAGTCGCACTTTTCAACATAATAAGTTGCACGGTTCTAAAATGCACCATGAATGCACGGTGCACCCGGGTGCATACAAGACCTAGCCAATAGGGATTAATTAGCGGAGGGTACTTTATTTAGTCATCAACTCCAAATAATGGTGTGGATTTGTTTCATAGTGAATCAGTAATGTTTTCCTTATAAATATGGACTAAATCTAAATGAATACACTTTCATTTTACGATATGCGGAAATTTATTTACCTTTTTTATTAAAAAAATAAGAAGAATAGTTTTTATTATTGCAAAAGTAAGAAGTGTCAGGCATGAAAGTTGACGTGTCTACTATTATTGTTAAACGGGTCGGCCCTAACCCATTAGGGCCAGCTCTACAGGGCTACGGGTCAAACGGTCCCGGACCTTAAGCGGTTCATTTTAAACGGGCCTCTAATAGTTGAGACCAACCCTAACCCTAGCGGGTTGCGGGCTAAACGGGCCACTTAACGGGCTCCGAAAAAAATTAAAAAAAAAATGTTCAAACATTAACATTACATAATGACAAAAATTTCGATCCAGACTGCCCCATCATCTTTAATAACAAATGTTCAAAATATAAAATTAGTTCCCATCATCTTTAATAACATAATTGAGCAAAGTTCCCATGAAATTAGTTAATAATATAAAATTTGTATCATCACATTTATAAATTAATACCATAATATTAATTTATAATTATAATGATATCAGTTTCATATTATGAACAAATTTCATAATAGAATTTATAAAAATATTATATTATTATTTTATATTGGATTAATATTTTACTTATTTATTCAATTCAATAGAAATTCAAAACTGTTAAAAAATATTGAATTGGAGAGGATTAATTATTAATTTACTAAATCAAATAGAAATATTTAATTTGTAATTGATTGGCCATAATTGATTTTTGCCTTATTTAAATTTGTGAAAAAACTTTAAAAAAAATTAATTAAAAAATTAGAAAAATAAAAAAATAAAAAAAAATTGAGTATATATAAATATAAACGGGCTAAACGGGTTGGCCCGGTTAACCCGCGGGCTAGCCCGTTTAGCCCGCGGGCTAATGGTCCGGGCCAAAAAGGCCCGATTTTAAACGGGCCTCCCATTGCTCGGACCTAACCCTGCATATAATAGGTTTAAAGCCGGCCCGGATTAACAATGCTAGTGTCTACTCACCAATAAGAGCTCCCATATCATCTAGAAGATCTCGCAAATTTGTGTTATAATATTGACACTCCTTTTTACAAAATGCAACTAATAATTCGATGAATTATGGAGAATTTCCTAGAGGTTCCATTTGAATTGATGGATTTAAAATCTATAGATTTCACACATAAATTATCAATTTTTAATGAATTTAGAAATACTTAGATTTGAGAATTTAATTTAAATGGAGAGATTTCAAATCTTAATCAAAATCATGTTATTTGTGAAATTCCTCCTCTCTACTTTTTTCTCTCTCCCCTCTTCACATTCTTCCCTTATCTCACATCTAAGTATTTGTAAATTCATTGGAAAGTGGTGATTTGTGTGTGAAATCTACGAATTTCAAATTCATCCATCCAAATGGAGCCCAAAAGTAATCACATAATCTCTAAAAATGTAATTATAATTATTCGGCGAAATTATAACATCCACCGCAATTTTTGCATAGCCTTCAACTATCACATTATTAACATCCAGCCAAGATAAAACTTCATAAAATCCTAAATATTCATCCACATCAACACAGACAATTTGTTTCCTTTAATTTAATTCCATGTAGATTATAAAACATGTCCAAAGGGACACCAATTTTCATCAAACAAACTTTTGGATGATTCAAAGTTTTCCTACCCATTAAAAAAGAGTATCAAAATAAACTCCCTCTAATTAAAAATAAGTAAGGTTTTACAATTTGCTGATGAAATTAAGAACGAGTACTGTATAGACAAAAATATTCTTTATTAATTACCTTTGTTTAACAAATATTAGTTCAAAAATATGAGAAATTTTTAGGATTGAGATATGGATAAAAGAGTGAAAATTCTAGAACATAATATATTTTGAAACAAGAATAATACACTAAAACATAACTTTTTTGAATCAGGGACATAGTAGCACTTGAGTGCACCGATTATACCGTAATTGGTACGAAGTATTTGCCTTAAAAAAATTCTAGCTTGCAAAATCCTTGATTAATATGAAAATTGAAGTGGAATATACATATCCTTTTGAAAAAAAAGGTGGAATATACATATAATTGAGACAGAGAGTGATATACTCCAATAAATAATCAAATTCTAAAGTATCAGGGACAAAATTCACCTTAAATATTTTATGAGACCTATTTTTTTCTTGTCATGTAACTTGTATCAAAAAATGTAGTGATGATTTCATAGTATTAAACATGTCGCATACGTTAATATATATTATAAAATATCAAGATTTGCAACGTAACCTTGTCAATTGATGATAAATATCAATGAAATAAAACATCAAATTGTGAGATTAGTAAAGAGTACACTTAAATTTGTAGCATACTTTTCCGCAAATTATTTTTTACATATACTCCTGGACCAATTCATACTTTTAGACAATTTGGTACCTTGTTAGACACCTGGACCAATATTTACTTTACAGTTTACACAACTCAGTTTTGGACTGATCTGGATGTACATTGCTTGTCAAGAAGGACTTGTAATTAATTAATATTTTCTTGCAAAAAGGGATTATATGAGTGTATATATTAAAGTCTCCAAGGGAGAAAACAGCAGATACTTCTCACCTTCTGTCTTCTGATGCCAATTTGAAAATTTTGTACACGTGCAACACCAAATTCTAAAGAGAATCAATTCATTATTTATGTTGTATCACTCAGGCAATCCTGAATTCCTTTGTATTTCTTTGGGAGTAGGTGATTGGATTCAACGTTAAATAGTGAACTATTGGACTAGTTTGGATAAAAATATGTGATTTCATGTTGCGGTTAATATTTCGAATCGTGAATGCTTCATATAAAATTATAAATTCGTGAAGTTGGGGTATAATATATATACTTAATTATTAATATGAGATAATAAACTGACAGACTCAAAGAGACGTAGTGAATTATCTATTGTTTGACCCTTGAATTTCTGAAAATCATTCATAATTAGGTCGAGAAGAGATTGAATTGCGTGTATATATTGCCTGCGACAAATCATTAACTCATAGAGCCATGGTATTCAAATTATACCCTAATAGAAAATTGACATTTAATTATAATAATTTTGTCACTATAACTTTTTTAGTATAAAGTTTTTAGCAATAGAAAACGGTATTTAATGAAGTCATCCTGTCACTAATATTAAAAAAATTTAACCTATCTATTCAGCATATATAGTTCAATAGATGCACGGCATGGGCATTGCCAGATGAGTCAGAGTCAACTACACTTATATTGATTAACCAATCTTGAATTGAATGAAACTAATTTATTTATTTTATTTTATTCATATACGTCCGGCATCGAAGATCTCTGAATTAATTAAATAAGAGTGTTGTAATTTCGCTGCAACTTCTTGATTTTGTTGTTTCATTAACTAACCAAATTATGTTTTCATGGAAAAATATATTTTTTTTATTATAATTTTGATCTTGGTCCTAATAACTTATGATTTTTTTGTCTTAGTCCTGTAATTTTACATAATTCGACTTTTTCGTTTTGTCACCGACTAGTTACCTGCAATAGCAGGTGATTGGACTAAGAAGTCGAATTTTGTAAAATTATAGGACCAAGATCATAATTTACAGATATTGATTTTAGTTTTGTACCTTAGAAAAAATTGATTTTTTAGTCCTGTCACCTACAATAGTCGGTGACAGAATGAAAAAGTCGAATTTTGTAAAATTACATGATCAAGATAAAAAATCGTAAATTAGTAGGACCAACATCAAAATTTATCAAAGTTACCGGACAAAAAGATCATTTTTTCCTATTTTCATTAGCCGAGTTTTAATCACAAATGGTCCCATAATTTTGACCTCAAATAGATTTAGTCCCATAAGTTTTATTGTCGTCAATTTAGTCCCAATAATTTTGACAATTTCCAATTTTAGTCCCAAATCGATCGAAAATAGGTTGTTTTGCCGTTTCAATTTGAGGCTTACCGTCGATACTTTTCCATGGATACCTGCAAAATTATGTCATAACCATTTTACAACTAGAAACATTGACGCTTATACTTTGCCAATTGAACTTTATCACGTATACTTTGCCAAAACTTTATAACGTATACTTTGTCAATAGAACTTTGCCACATATATTTTGTCAATAGAAACATGCCACACATAATTTGTAAATAAAAGCTCGCCACATATACGTTGCCCACGTATACTTTGCCCACATATACTTTGCCATTGAGCACGGAGGGTTAAACCCGAAAACCCGTCGATCCCGGACCTTATCAGGCCCCTGGCTATTAGAAATTTTACCGTAGCACTACGAGCCTTCCCAAAGCCATATTAATGAGCCTGGTCATTCTCGAGAACAACTTTCATTGTCCCGGACCCGTGAAACTTTGCCAATCAAATATCATATAGGAGCAATTAATTCACATAGCGAATAAATCAAATAATTTATTTAAATATACAAAATAATCAGGCATTAATTGACAGTCAATAAACGTAAGAATTAAAGCAAACAAAACCCCACCTCAAAAGATGAATACAAACGTGATAAGTAAAAGCCTCGAATGATCTAGCCCTGGTAACTGCTGTCGCCTAATCTAATAAATGAAGTTTCAGAATCTTTATTAATGACTTATATATTTGTTTAATAGACACTTAGTATCCTAACTAATAGCATGCAAAACATATATACTGATTTACCACTACTAAGAGTATTACACAAACAATTAGACTGGACTATTAGAAATAGACCCAAACTCACGTGTAAGGTGCTATCCAAATTAGGGTTACATAATTATAAGGCCTAGGTTATAAAACTATTATATCAGAATACTATCTTTGATCTTTTAAATTAAAGAATAAAAATTTATTAATAAAATAAATTATTGGCTCTCTGATTTTCCAACAATACGAGTCACTTGGCCCCTTCTCTTCAAACCCACATAAGACATTAATTGATAGTTATCTGGCTTATAAAATTAAAACAGTGAAGTGGCCGTTCAGTAGCAGTTTTAGGTGTCTTGGAGTGTTAACTCAGATATTTAAGGATTTGACGTAAAAAGGGATTTAAGACCACGCACATAAACATTTAGTTATATACTGAACATAAATCTTACTTCAACAGATAACACTATGATAAGTACAGGAAAAAAACTGTTGCAGCGGCTAGAAGCTTCGACTCTAAGAAAATATATATAGATGATGATTGCTACTGAGAGAGATGTATATTCTGTGTTTTTCTTTGGTGAAAAGACCGAGTATTAAAAGGGCAATTATCTTATTATTCCAATTTCCAAAGACGTATTTTCGACAATTACACTACAATCTTTTCAAATTTTGTACATGTCAGTTTTCATCAATCGTATAATACATACAGGAGTATAAAATTGAGAGTCAAGCCGAAACACACAGTACTGTGGTTAATAAATGCAGGATGTCTTTTAATGGCGGCCGTTGGGTCGTGGTTAAGTTGGAAATTGGGTCCGTCAAAGTGGCCAACTTGAGGGCGGCCGGGATTTGGTGCATGGCTTATCGATCAAATCAAATGTACTCCATAATTTTATTTTAAAAAGAAATCAAAACTTTCTTTTTCAACGTAATATGTGGTATTACATTTTACAGAAAATTCTGATTTTGTGGATCATTTATCTTTAATACACTAAAATGTGACAGTATTTTATATATTAAAATGTATTACCAAGTTTGGCATAGGACCGGCATGTCTATAACAATAGATCTAATCTTAAAATAAAGAGGAAAGAACACAACTTTTGATCTAAATAAAATGAATATAGATATAATAAAGAACCCATTGATAATATGGGTATAAGTGAGTCAACTCGGCTCACGAGCTACTCATGCTCGATTCGAAAAAAGTTTGAAATTGACTCGAATTTAATCGAGCTAGCTTGACTTCGCGCTATTAGTTCTCGAGTTCGAGCTCAATAATAAAAGGCTCGTCAGGCTTACGGGCTAATTAATCGAGCTTAGGGGTACAATTTAGCACAAATTACACCCACCCTTCTCAAAATTTTAAAGTTCGATCAATGTCCAAGTTATATTCCGTCTCACTATGAGACGATCTCATACAAGTGTGTCTCAAAAGCAAAATTAGTATAGAATTAACCTTTAGATATTTTAATATATATATTACTATTTTTTGTTATATTATGAATTACATTGTTGAGTAAGCCAGTAAGGTGACTTAGGAAATCAAATATTCTTATTGAAACACACTTGCATTAGTTGCATGAGACGGTCACGTTGAGATAGGGTAATTTAAGCATGACACTTTGACATTTTGAGAGGAATGAATATTATTTTTTACTAATTTATTACCCAGTATCATTTATGAACACCGTCTCATAATTTTTTTTATTAATATCATTTAAAGATAAAAATATCCAATTCGAAAATAGGACCATAGTTTTGCTTTTTCCAACACACGTGTATTCATTTTTTTCAATATTGACCAACCGCAACTCCGAGATTCCAAAATACTCTTATGTGGATTATTTTAACTGTATTTATAATTTAATTTATTACATATTCCAATAGAAGTTAATAAAACATAGTATTAAACTCACCCACAAAGGCTTTATAATTTTTTATTTAAACAAAAGAACAATTAAAACTTAAATGCAAAAGTAAATATCGAGAAGACCATCGACAATAATTGAAGGCTCGACCCAATAATAAAGACTTGTGAATGACCCAGATGCAAAAAACGATGAGCCAATCATTGACTTTTCTACGAATAAGACAACGTAAACATTAATCTGTTTTAGTATAGTTTTACAAGTCATCTTCATCATATATTCACTGGCAGTAGGCATGCTCATTTGTTCGGAACCGGGCGGTTCGATTCGAACCGGGCGGTTCCAAAAAGTCTCAGGAGGAACGGAACCGAACCGTGGCCAAGGCGGTTTCGGTTCGGTTCTCGAACCGGCGGTTCCGGTTCCGAACCGCCGGTTCCGCCGGTTTTTTTTTTTTTTTTTTTTTTTCATATATTTTTTCTTGTGTTTCTTAGTTTTTTGGATCTAAAATTTGAAGGAATGTATAGATAGATCATGAAATTGGACATTGTTATTGTTAATATGAGGATTTAAATTGAAGATTACATTAATAATTGAACTATTATAAATTAGTAGCCTAATTTATTACAAAGTAATTGAACTATTACAAAATAGTAATTTTAACTTAAAATAAGCTAGTAATCTACTATTACAAATTAATTGAACTATTACAAATTTTCAAATTACAAAGTGAACTATATCGAATTAGTAATTACAATTACAACTTAAAATTTTAAACTTTACAAAATAAATTTGGGGGAGGGGGGGATTTAAAGAAATTGGACTTGAGCTTAAATTTAAGAAATAAACTTAGATATTCTAAGTTTGAAACTTAAAATTAAGTTGCCTACATATCCAAATAGGAATCAAAGTCCACGTAGTTCTCTTACCTCAAACTTACCTCGTTGATTTGGATCGATTCGATTCTTCATGCATCACTTCCGGTGGTAGTTTCTTCGGAGCTATCTTGATCATCATTATCAACAAATTCTTGACTTCTCTTTTCGGCTCTTACCCAATCATCAAGCAAGCATTGGTTTTCCACGTTTTCAACGGTCATATTCGATCTCGTTGCATCCAAAGTGTAGCCTCCCAAACTAAAAGCTTGTTCAACGGCAACGGTTGAGGCGGGAGATGCAAAAATTTCTCTTGCTAGCATTGACAATATTGGATAGATATTTTTCATCCTCGACCACCACTTTAGTATATTAAAAGTAGCGTTGTCTTCATCTTCATCAAGCCGAGCAAATGAAGAGGATAAATAATGATCAAGTTAGTAATAAGGGTTAGAAGTAGACCTTGGGCGTTTTTTGAGAACGTTCATCATAAAAAACTGTTAATATATCTTCTTCTTGACTCATAGAAGAGCCACCCCCACCACCACCAAAATTTTCTTCAAAATCGGGACCACTATATTCTCTAAATAAAGACATTAAAGTAACTTTAATCCGATTACCAATCTCTTCCGGATTAGGATATACATCATCTTCACCCGCCATGACCATATGTCTATTAGGAAATAAATAATTATAATACATATTTAACATCATTATTAATCCATCCAATCTTACTCTAGGATCAAACACTTTAGCAACCAAGAATAGATCGGGAATATTTGTAAAATATTTTTTCCATTTTTGCATCATAGAGAAAGTAGCACCACTTAATAAAGGATTTGTAATATTTTCATTTAACACATGAGCAACTTTAATACAATAATCAAGCGCTAAATTACACGTAGGATAATAAACACCGGATAACACTTTTGTGGAATCATTAAAAATTCCCAAAATTTTACACAAAGAAGTGCATGAATCCCAATATTGAGGATATAAACGAATACCACAATTTTCTTGAGTAAAAAATGTACATAAAGCTTCTTTATAATCCATAGACTCCTTTAACAATTTATACGTGGAATTCCAACGAGTTGACACATCAAGAGAAATTTTTTTGGGATGCATATTGTATGTTCTACAAAAAACTTTCCATTTTTTCAACAATTTTGAATGTCTCGACATATAATAAATAGCGGATCTAATAGGACCAACTTGTTCTTTCAAAGCATCTAAACCATCTTGAACACATAAATTTAAAATATGACACATACATCTAACATGAAAAAATTTTCCACCAAGATATGGTTGACAAATATTTGTAAGATCTTCAATAGTAGCCGTATTTGCACTAGCATTATCAAAACCAATAGAAAATATTTTTTTAGTAAGAGCATACTCATTTAAAATATCATGCAATTTATCTCTAATATTAACGGCATTGTGTTCCGTATCAAAATCTCTATAAGCAATCAATCTTTTGTTAAGAGTCCACGAATCATCAATCCAAGTGCATGTAACTCCTATATAACTATGCTTTTGAAAATTATCACTCCAAATATCCGCACATATACAAACTTTAACATTTAAATCGGCAAATAGATTAATCAAAGCATATTTATACTCATAAACAACTTTAGCAACATCACGAGTAGTAGTATGACGTGAAACTTTTTTTTCCGCGGGTTGAAGACCAAGGTTAACAAAATCATTCCAATACCGAATTATCGGCAAATTGAAAAGGAAGGTGTTGTGTGCACACAAATTTAGCTAACAATTTTCTATATTTCATTTGATCAAATGTAAATAGAGAAGTGGGGTTACTTACCTCGCCTTGAACTCCACCACCGCCACCGGTTGACGTAAATCCATGAAGTTGTGCTTGGTTTGAACTAATTCCAACTCTATCCGGATGAATTTTTTTCAAATGCTTCTCGAATGTTCCATATCCTCCTCCTTTGACAAAAGAATATATTTTGTCACAATAGTTGCAATGAACTTTAATAGTACCATCCTCGTTGATCACTTTATTAAAGTGACGTGCAAAAATATCCGACTTAAGTTGAGCTCGACTTGGAGTTGGCTCGGCATTGGACTCGGTTGGGTGGTTTTGGCTTTCTTGAGTAGGACGTCGTGGTATAGCATCATCTTCAAGAGGATTCTCATAACCGGGACCAAGTGTGGCCTCAATATCATCTAAACTCCACTCAATCGGTGCCGGTGGATGTGGAAGACGAACGGAAGAGGTGGAAGAAGCTTTGCCTTTACCTTTACCCTTGCTTTGATGGCTTGCCATAATAATAATATGTATGTAAGTATATGTAAATAATATATGTATGTAAGTGTAGTGTAATGGAATATGTATGTAACTATGTAAGTGTAGTGTAATATACTAATATGTAGTATAGTACTATAGTAGTATACTAGTATTAGTATAGTGTAATATATAGTGTATATAATATATAGTGTAGTATAAATATAATATGTAGTGTATAGAGTATAGTTACTATAGATATAGTATGATATATAGTGTAGTATAAATATAATATGTAATGTAAATAATATGTAAATAATAAACTTTGAGAATTGAGTGAGAGTTGAGACTTGAGAGTTGAGAGAGAGATGAATAAACTTTGGTGTGAATTTTGGAGTGGAATGAGTTGGTATTTATAGATGAAATATTGAAAAAAAAAAAAAAAAACCGGTCAAAACCGCCGGTTCGAACCGAACCGCGTTCCACCTGTTCGAACCGGCGGTTCCTTCAATTCTTTTTGATCTCAGCCGTTGGATCTCAACGGACTCTTTAATCTGGCCGTTGGATCTCAACGGCTAGAATTTTCAAATTTTGGGGCGGTTCGGTTCGAACCGGCGGTTCGAGTTCTCGTTTTTGCTAGAGAACCGAACCGAACCGTGGATTTACTGGTTTTGGTTGGGTTCCGAACCGAATCAAGGAACCGTGGAACCGGCGGCGGTTCAAAAACCGGCGGTTCGGTTCGAACCGCCGATTCGGTTTTTTTTAGCATGCCTAATCGGGCAAAGACCTTTCTACTAGTGATTGTTCTTTTCTTGATCCACCACACTCATAGTGCAATCAATATCCCTTTCTCTAATTTGATTTTTTTCGAGGCATATGTTTGTTAACAATTTGACAACAAAAAATTGTCTTCACAAAACAACACGATGAAAAATAAAATCAAAACTCTCACTTTTAGGAGATAAATTAAATAAAAGGCACTCAACTCGGAAGAGAATTAGAGGCTCTCAACTAAGAAGAGAAATCAAGAGTCGCATACGATCTAAAAAAGACGACAGATTTACAACATGAAAATATAATTATCACAAAGATTGTACAGATAACTCAGATCTAAAACTTACAAAATTAAAAAACATAATAAAATTTACAAAAATTAAAGAATGATCTACTCTTCAAAGGTCTCAAATCGATCCAAAACCAAACCGATACCGATAGATGAACAGATCGATAGAAAAGAACATCTTGTTATAATTTTTTAGAGAGAGAGAGAGAAGAGAACCCAACGCTAAGGCTTAATAATTTAGAAAATACAAATATTATACTTATCGCGTGGTTAATAATTATATTCCAAAAAGAAAAATATCATTATGGCATTTCAACGATAAATTAAATTAAAAAGATTTAAAAAAATTATTATTTTGTATTACGTAAAAAATCAGATAATGTTAAAAAAATTGATTTAATATGCAACTTTTTTACTTTGCTGGACGTGAAACAAATTTAAATAAATAAATTATCATTTCGCAATGCCTAATTAAATGAGAAGTGACTAGAAATGGGGGTTCTTCTTGTTAGATTTTAAAAAGTACAGACACAAAAAATAGAAAAATACAAATCCCCAAAGGTAACATGCTACCTATAAAAACTACATAAAATGTCATATATTCGAAAATTTTACCACTAAATTATCAAAAAAAAATTAAAAATCAATGTACCTAACATATCATTATCTATTAAAATATCAAAGTCACTATAAGAGTATTAAAACTTCTAAAAACGTGCTTTCGTTAAAACTTTAAAAATATCCCCTGAATCTCCTTTTTTCAACGTTTTAATTTCTGGCAGGTAAAATTTCAACAAGTTCATCCTAGTTGGCGCACACAGTCTGTACTACCACTCTATAATCACCCACCATGCATCTCAAAATAATACTCCACTAATATCCCACTTAATTAATTTCAACAATAAAATTAATTAAAAAGTAGACACTCTCATATTTTCAATAACCAAAAAATTCAAAACATCATTCAATTAAATATTTTTGCAGAGACGCCGAAGATCTTTTCTTATTTTACTATTCAGGTTAATTCAAACATAATAGTAATTTATTTATATTACATCTTGACATTCAATTAAACCTTCTTTCCTGGAAACTTTAAACTCCAATCAATTCCACTTTATTTAATATTTATCGTGTATTATATACTAAAACTGGGAGCCATATGTCCCATAACATTTTCAAATAAAACAAACCTATATTCAAAAAAGTAAAATATTTTCTTTTAAACGTATAATATTAAAAAATGGCCGCCGGCTTGCTACAAAATATTATATTATCCATTCAATAATTTTATTAATTCAGCAATTTGTGCCTATATATACAACCCTTACAAAACCCAGATAGAACCATCCATGCAACTCCCAAAAACAAGATAAAAATTAAACCCCACCTAGCAAAATATTCTTCATAAAAATAAAAAAAATGATTCAAAACGCATCAAAATCACCCTTCCTAAACTACGTCGTTTCAATCTCCATGCATCTGAAATGGGCATGGGGTCTTCTTTTTCGCCTATCTTTCTTTCACCATTCGAATATTAACATCCACAATTTGAATGTGACATGTTACAAAGATATTGGTGATCATGATTGCGGTGAGACGGAAGAATGTGCGATTTGCTTATGCAAAATCGACGACGACGATGTAATTATGGAGCTGAGATGTGATCATTTGTTTCATAGGGCTTGTTTGGATAGGTGGTTGGGTTGTGGTGGCATGACCTGCCCGGTGTGCCGGAATAGATTAAAGGCACCGGCGTTTGCGGCGGAGCTCAGCCGAGAAGTGGTCTATTTTGACTTCTGCGCCTCCGCTGATGGTGGCCGGGATAGATGGTGGATACGGTGATAGAGTTTGGTGGTAACAAAAATAAGACAAGATTAATTAATGGCTAATTAGGGATGAAGAGTAATTGTCCATAATTAATTATTTTCTTGAGTCTGTGTATAAGTGCTAGCTCGAGATGTAATGTTGATATCTTGTTTATTGGGTGTGCATTAATTCCTGATTAATCCTATTATAAAAAATGAGTAACTTTTTTGTTTATTCTGATGTTAAATTTAATTTAATTTGTTCCCTTAGCTATTTGATCGAGATTAATTTTACGACATCCGCCCTTCACTAAAAATTAAAGAGTTGATATGCTATGAAATTTGTTCACCGTGAAATTGGTTTTTTTTTACAGGCGTACTCTTTAGTAATATAAGTCACACCCTTCAGTTATCACTGCAATACCCTCTACTATAATATAAGTCACACCCTTCACTTTTATGAGTAATACCCTTTATAGTAAAAAGTACTCATACCCTTTATAATAAAAAGTCACACTCTTTAGTAATATAAATCATACACCTTAATCAGTTTTACCGTGACTATTAAACAAAAACTCATTTTTTAAAGAATTAGAAAGAACAAGAAACTTCCTCCTAAATTGCGAAAAATATGAAATTTTATTTAACAGTTAGCGTCCACGTCAGCTACGAGCTTAGAAATCTTAATTTTAACCGACACATGACTTGCGCATGAAAAACGACAAAATTTTCTGTTTTTCAGCGAAAATTGGACAGTTGAGATAGTTATGAGACCAAAATTAGATAGTTAAATTTTTTGGGACGAAAAATGGATTACAAGAAAGTTATGGGACCAAAAAACTTTTTTCTCCAACTGATAGTAATAAAAATGTACGAAAATAAAAGTTTAAAACAAGAACATAAACTAATACCTACACTTATATAATCAAAAATTTAAACGTAATTACATAACATTAAACTATAACATTCCTCTTCGACTCTTCATGATTTGAAAGCATTGCATGATTTTTTTTATACTAACTTTCTAAAAAATATTTTTTCGATGTACACAACAAAATAATTATTAATTCAAATTTTTTTTCTCCCATTTGGTTAAGTAATGAACTCTAGATGAGTTACATTGCTGAAAATGTTCTTCCAACTGTAGTTGTGGCAACGAGTAAGATCAATGATAACTTAACAAGCAAATAAGCAAATGGGAATACAATATGATTTTTATTATAGCAACTATCTTTTAAACAAGACCTCTTATCCCAATAATCATAGAGAGATTTTCATCTAAACTCACGTCAACAATAAAATTCCCTAATTAACTGTCAAGTTCAAGCAAACATATATATGTGATTAATTATTTTTTTATATTATATAAATGTAACATTACTAAAAATACTCTGAAATTTTTTAAATTCTCAAGGGGCCCAATGCCCCCGTACTCTTCCTCGCACCGTCCTTATTTTTAGTATTAATCGTAATCATATAGTTGTCGAATTTTTAATTTTTATTTCCAATAAAATGGTGGTATATTTTGTGGATGATACTAAATCGTAATCATATGGTTGTCGAATTTTTAATTTTTATTTCCAATAAAATGGTGGTATATTTTGTGGATGATGTAAGCTTTCTGTCTCAATCTCATTTCTGCATTTTTTCTACTCGTGCATAGAAAAGTTAAACACTCTCCCGGTTTCTTCCAAAAAATGTGCATCTTTTCCGTTAGCTATCAATTCATGCATGCTGGTAGAATTAATTTAGACCATCCTTTATTGTTTGAAACTCCTAAAATGCAATTAATTTATGAAATGGATCGGTTCATATAGAGTTTTATTTTGATTTGAAATAAAATCTCATTAGTGGACTATTGATTATAAGTCTCTCAAATTAATCGGTCATTAGACATGATACCGAGTGTTAGCAGACAAATTCAGATTCATTCATTTATTTCATGAACTGATATCATCTTTGTTTCAATATAAGTCAATTACGGCTATATTTCATTACGCGTGTTTCAATATATATATTGCTTTATTCGATTCCATTTACGATTTCTTAGTATTTTACTTTAACAATCGAAATCAAAACTTTATACTGAAAATTTTAAAAGTAACATTAATATTGAATACCTAATTAACTCGAATACTATAATCTACCGAATTTATATTATGATTCGTCTCTCTTTTTTTTGGTTATTATGGCCGAATAATGCTCACCCTGCCCCTCCCATTTCCATGGTGAAACGGTATTTGCCAAAACGTTTAAATTTTATTTTAATTTGGAACACTAGTCAAATTTTAGTGACGATTTGCATATTAAAAATAGAAATTTATTATAATAAAAAATAATAATCACAGTATCATTAAGCATGTGCTTGTAGTGGTGTGGACTCGACTACCTGAACTTTTAGGAAACGTTACATACCAAGACAAAGGTAATCTGTCATTTATCAATCAAATTCAATACTATTCAATTTCAGGTAACCCATATTCAAACTAAAATACTTTTCGGTCAGCTTTATTGAAATAAAATAAGAAAGTTCAGCTACACTATCCTATATATACCTTCACCACGCCGCACCAAATTACAACACCCAAACAATTCCAATCATCTGCAATTAATACATCTCTCTAACTCTAATATATTCCAAGAAAAACAAAATGCTTACAGCAATGCCTAAATCAGCAATATTAAACTACATGTTTACGATTATGACCCAATTGAAATGGGCGTGGAGTTTCATTCTTTACCAATCTTATTTTCAAACCCGTCAAATGGAGTTACTAGACAATGGTCTGGGAGTAATTCATCATCACAAAAAGAATGATGAATCAGCAGAATGTGCTGTTTGTTTATGCAGAATTGATGAAGGAGATGAAATTAGAGAGCTGAGATGTGATCATTTGTTTCATAAGGTGTGTTTGGACAGATGGCTTGGGTATGGTCATGGCACGTGTCCACTATGCCGGGGGTATGTGAAGCCGCCGCAGTTCACGGCGGAGCTCATCCAAGAGTTGGTGGTCTTCGACTTTTCCGGCCCCAGATCAAGGGACCACCGCGATACATGGTGGCTGCGTTGATTCTTTTTTTTTTTTTACTATTTTATTAGCTTATAAGTGGGATACTGCTACGTTATACTAGCATGATATGACTGCTACGTTGATTACAAGAGAGATTAACTTTGCATATAATTAAAACAGATTAACTATGTATTAAAGAAAATCTACCTTAGAGAGTTGGAGTACCCCAAAATTTTAAAGCCCATCAGAATATATATATATATATATATATACAAGTGAGAATCAGAAGAAATGTTGAAAAAAATGGTTTGATTTCAACAAGAAAACAGAGTATGCAGGGAAGATGTCGTAATTATACAATACTAAGTTACCTTTGCATTATACAATTGGTGAATTTGTGCACATATTAATTTGATGAATACAATAGTACACTATTATATACGGACTTCGGAGACGTGTACAAAACATATTTACGTGCGTACAGAGATGAATTGTGAATTCGTGTTTGATTTGATTTGGTGGTCACTATTTTGGTGATCTAAGTTTGTATTTAGTTTATGTATTTTCAGTTTTTTTCTGGACAAAGGAATGACAACGCAACTCTTATTACAATTTCATTTTAATAGCCAGATTTTAGTGTCAGCAGACGAAGTATATTATATATTATTTATTTATTTATTTCATGGAATGATATCATCATTGTTTCAATAAGCTAAGGCTATATTACATAGCCCATGCTCAAGACATACATGAAACATACGATATAGATTGCAATATAGTTGTGATAATATTCATCAGCATAAGCGCCTTTCTATTTTGTTATTTTTTTTGGTAAAATTATAATTTGACAATTCCGATTCATGAATTACTTAATTTCCAAGATTATATATGTTTAATAGAATTTCGACATAGTAAACACATGATTTAATTATGGGCAAATCTAGATACATATAAAAATCTGAGTTAGATATGATAATATAGGGCCTCTTTTGGAACCCAACAAAAAACAATTTGATTCCTGCTCCACTTTTTCGTGTTACACTTAGCATTTCATCATGTCGGAATTTTATAACATGAACCCAAAATATGATGATTCATTAGATATTTCGTTATTATTTCACGTTTCATCCATACATATTATAAAATATAAAATAAAACACTAATTATAGAATAAGTAATCTCACCCGAACAAAAACATCTAGAACTCTTTTCTTTTTTAAAAAACTATTAATTAGACGGACTTAAAAAAAAAGAAGTATCCGTCATAATTTAAAAGTCTAGCTCTTTCTCTGAATAAGTGAAGACACGAAAATTTGTCCAACATTAGCATATGTAGTGTTCTATACATCTAAAGCATTTAAAAATTGAATTTGTTTGACCCACTACTACACATTTAAGCTTGCACAGCTGCACTTGGACAGTCCTTTTTTCAAACAGCTCTCCAAGCTACAACTTGGAGAGCGGTTTTAATTAAAAAATAATAATAGACAGCGGTTCAAAACCGCTGTCCAAGTACAACACTTAGAAAGCGGTTTAGAACCGTTGTGCAATGTTTTAGACAGCGGTTTTGAACTGCTGTCCAAGGGCAGAGTTTGGACAGCGATTCGGAACCGCTGTCCAAGAGGTCGGATAATTAATATATATACACCCAAATCGCGAACCAAGGGAAATTTTCCCCAAATCGTGAATTAAAACCAGCTGATATCGAAGTCCTAGCCTCCTCCTCCCTCTCCCCCAAATTGAACCATCCGCCGCGCATCCTCCTCTACCGCCGCCGCCGTCGCCTTGTTTCAGTAGAAGGTATTTAATCGTACTGGATGACATGTGGAGTATTGAACTTTGGGACGACATTAAGTTTTTCTTTCCAAATAACGATAATGGTAGTCGTGTTATTGTTACCACTAGGTTAGTCAATATTGTTCTTCATTTCGACTCATCTTACCACACGGTTAACTTACTAGATGAGGATAAACATTGGAGTCTATTTTGTCAAGAGTCGTTTGGGGAAGAAGGTTGCCCTTCTGAATTAGAGGAAACTAGTAAGAAGATCTGTGGAAATTGCAAAGGTTAGAAACGACGCAGATAAATGTTAGCGGCTTACAGCTGTATGTTGGGATTATACTGAAAAGTATGCTTTTTACTTTGTATAATCGAAACTGAATTTTTAGATTTATTTACTGAAATAAATTGTTTATCACTGATGCTTTAAATATGATTGAATGTTACATATATTTCTTGCATAATCATTCAATAATTTATGCGTGTTACATTGTAGTTAATTTAGTGATACCGGATCACGAAAGATTAAATTAACGGTCGATGTAACTAAAAAAAAATACGCCATTCACGACCTAGATGGAAATGAACAACCCATCGTGAAAGGTTGAGGTGTAAAGGCTCAAATTGGTTTGTCTTGACCAAGGGATTGCACTAGTGCATGGTGATGCTTTTTGAATAGGACCTACTGGGAGGATAAATTCTTGAATCCCGAACAAGGAAGAATTAGACCTCGATGGTTCGTTGTTTCTTAATCTTCGTCCCTTAAATAGGATCACGTGGGATTGGTAACTATTGCTTTGACTTATCATGGGTAGCGAATCAAAGAGATTCAATACTTTTTATCTTGGGCAATATTATTGGTCACATGTGATTGCTAAGATTTAATCTGAAGAATCGTGTGCAAATACGCTTTGTTTGATTTGCCCTTGGGAGGTTCATAAGCTTTATCATACCAAATCTTGCAAGTGGAATTAGTTTCCTGTGTATGGATAATAATGTTGAACCGTTCCTCGACCAAGGATAAAAGATGTTAATTAATGGAAAGCTATTTCAGTGGCTTGAATTAATTAATGGGCTAGATAATCTTAAACACGGGAAATAATGACCGGGAGCCATATTGACTGTAATATGGGTTAAGATGGATAGTGCAATATTAATTATGTAGTGGGATTAATTAATATTTATGGTTTGAATTATATTGTGGCTCAATATTAGATATTCAAGGTCCATTAGAAGATCCAATCTTAATTCTCCTAAAGGCCCCCTGAGTAGCCCAACAAATAGTCAAATAACTGAAAAAAGTGATTAAAATAAAATAAATATTGTTGCTTATTTTTTTCATGTAAATTTCGAAATTATAGATATAGTAGGGAGAAAGATTTTCTTTGAATTTTGTTATGGAATGAAGATATGTATTCTTGGAATACAAAATTATCTCATTAAATTCAAGAAATCTCCCACTTGGTTATCTATATAGAATTTTCGAAAATTTGAAGATAATGGACAAGAAAGATTTTCTTGATTTTCTTGAAAAGATATTATGGAAGATATGTATTTCTTGAAATACAAGAATATCTCATAAATTCAAGAAGATCCAAATCTTGGAATCTTGCATCATTAATTTCGAAAAATCCATAATTAGAGGAGGTGGGATTTTTGTGGAATATTTTAATTATGGGAAAAAGAATATAGGAGATATATTCAAGATTTTTTTTGGTGATCAAGAAAAGTCTTTTCCCACATTGATTTTCTACTGAAAAATTCGACCACCTCTATCCTATAAATAGGGGATGATTGTTTCATTCCCAAGTACAATTCCATGTGCTGGAAAAATTAGCAAATCCACAAAGGTGGTGCAACAAAGTTTATTTTTTCCTTTTGTTAATTGTTCGACAAGTGTCCTTCCACCGGATGTTGAGCAATGGCTAAGGGAATACTTGGGAAGTCCTTTTGGTTAGTCCGTCCCAACCGAATTCACTGCCATCCCGAGAGGTACGTTCACGTAAACCCGTAGATTCCGCATGCTTAGGTTTTACGTGGCTTTTTATATGCATGATATGTTGTTGCAATTATTATTTGAATTAATATAGGATTAATTCATGCTAGTAATAATTAAAGAATTAAATTTGTATTTAAATATTCACCCCGAATAGATCTCATGCAACTCATTCCCCAACAAGCGCATCGAGCCACTTTAAGACTCTCAATTTTTTAAATTGTAATTTAATTAAGTGGACATTAAATTTAAAATTGGATAGTAGAACTGTTAGATCTGTTTTTGCGGTATCCAATTGTCATGGATTTTAATGTGTTTATTTATGCATGCATATAAATTGTGGTTTTAATTCGATTAGTTAGGGATTTGTTTTGCCTCGTGAGAAAATCCACGAGTAGACTAGGATTTGTTTGATTTGATCAATGTAATAGGACCGGTTCAGATCTAAGTTTATTTTTTTTTTTATAAATAAATTGCAACCGGATTTTATTTTTTTACAAAATCTGTAATTACCGCGGATCGAGCACGAAGGGCGCGAAGAATTAAAAGGACAAAATCGGGCGCTTAACGCGGCACCGTGCCAGACAGCCGAAGCAGACGGGCGGTCGCGACGCCTTGAAAGCAGGACGCGGCCGCCGAGGTCGCGGGCGAATAGGAGGCGGGGTCTTGCGCCATGGCGCGATGCACGCCCCGCCGAGATCTGGCTGACGCCGCCGACGCCGGTATGACGTCGCCGAGGCGTCGCGGGCACGGCCGCCGGCCCGCCGAGGGCTATTCTAGGCCCAACCCAAGTGGACGCGCGGATCCTGAAATCATGGTGGGAATTTCGAGAGTCGAAGTATTTTTTTCAAGACGAACGTGTTGGGGAATGAGTTGCTACGATCTATGCGGGTGAATATTTAAATACAAATTTAATTCATTAATTATTACTAGCATGAATTAATCCTATATTAATTCAAATAATAATTGCACCAACATATCATGCATATAAAAAGCCACGTAAAACCTACATGCGTAATCTACGGGTTTACGTGAACGCATTCCTCTCGGGATGGCAAAGGCTTTGGTGGGGACGGACTAACCAAAAGGACTTCCCAAGTATTCCTTAGCCCTTGCTTTCGACAATCCGGTGGAAGGATACTTTCGCGAACAATTAACAAAAGGAAAAAACAAACTTTGTTGCACCACTTATGTGGATTTGCTAATATTTCCAGCACATGGAATTGTACTTGGGAATGAACTAATCATCCCCTATTTATAGGAGAGGGAGTGGTCGAAATTTTAGTGATATTTCAATGTGGGAAAAGACTTTTCTTGGTCACCAAGAAATCTTGAATATATCCCTTATATTCTTTTTCCCATAATTAAAATATTCCACAAAAATCCCACCTCCTCAATATATGGATGATTTTCGAAAATTAAGTGTTACAAGAATCCAAGATTTGGATATTCTTGAATTTATGAGATATTCTTGTATTTCAAGAAATACATATCTTCCATAATATCTTTTCAAGAAAATCAAGAAAATCTTTCTTGCCCACTATATTTTCAAAATTTCGAAATTTACTATATAGATAACCAAGTGGGAGATTTCTTGAATTTAATGAGATAATCTTGTATTCCAAGAATACATATCTTCATTCCATAACAAAATTCAAAGAAAATCTTTCTCCATCTTTTATCCATAATTTTCGAAAATTTAGAGGAAATATAAGCAACAATATTTATTTTATTTTAATCACCTTTTTTGCTTATTGGACTATATGTTGGGCTACTCGAGGGGCCTTTAGGAGAATTAAGATTGGACCTTCTAATGGATCTTGAATATCTAATATTTAGCCACAATATAATTCAAGCCCATAAATATTAATTAATCCCACTACATAATTAATATTGCACCATCCATCTTAACCCATATTACAGTCAATATGGCTCCCGGTCATTATTTTCCGTGTTTAAGATTATCTAGCCCATTAATTAATTCAAGCCACTGAAATAGCTTTCCGTTAATTAATATCTTTTGTCCTTAATTGGATGAACGGTTCAACATTATTATCCATACCGAAAACTAATTCCACTTGCAAGATTTGGTATGATAAAACGTATGAACCTCCCAAGGGGGGCAAATCAAGCAAGTGTACTTGCACACGATTCTTCAGTATTAAATCTTAGCAATCACATGTGACCAATAATATTGCCCAAGATAAAAAGTATTGAATCTCTACGATTCGCTACCCATGATAAGTCAAAGCAATAATTACCAATCCCACGTGATCCTATTTAAGAACGAAGGTTAAGAAACAACGAACCAATCGAGGTCTAATTCTTCCTTGTTCGATTAAAGAATTTATCCTCCTGTAGGTCCTATTCAATTATCACCATGCACTAGTGTAATCTCTTGGTCAAGACAAACCAATCCGAGCCTTTACACCTCAACCTTTTCGCGATGGTTGTTCATTTCCATCTAGGTCGTGAATGACGTACTTTTTTTTACAAAGGACCGTTAATTTAATCTTCGTGATCCGGTATCACTAAATTAACTACAAAGTAACACGTCATTTAATTATTGAACAGTTATGCAAAGAAATATATATAACATTCAATCATATTTAAAGCATCGGTGATAAACAATTTATTTCAATAAATAAGTTCGAAAATTCAGGTTTCGATTATACAAAGTAAAAGCATACTTTTCAAAGATAATCCCAAAATGTGTGGGAGAAATTAGAGGGCGTGTTTCTTCAAGATCAAGTCAAGAAAAATCAAACCATGACAATTGGATAATTTGTGCCCAATATGTTTATTTTTTCTGTTTTGCTTGATTTATTTGTGCTATCTTATGCTTTATTTAATTTGTTTAAATGTGTTTGCATGAGGGTTGCCAAATGGAAAAATCTCACCTTCAAAATTACTAAGTATGTTTAAATAATTAATTGACAATTTTATTCCGGATAATAAAATTGAATTAATTTTGACCTCCATGATTTATTTATTTGTGAATTCTTTTGGAGAAATTCCCCAAACGGGACGGTCAAAAGATAGGTTTCACATGAATGAATTCCAAACGGATGATTGTGGGTTATTACTAGTGGCGACGATGACCCTCCCAACGAGGCTCGATCAAAGCGAAATAATAATCTTGTATTTAATCATGGTTATTACTTAGGTATAAAATTGATATGCATATACTTCCCCGAAGTCCCTGTCAATTTTATATTGGTCAAGTGGGAGCCAACTATTAATCTGGATATTAAAGGTTTGTAATTGTTCTTGTTTGTAACTTTTTGAATGTGTTTAAATAATGACCCACCCAACGTGGCTTATTTAAACCTGTTTTTGAGATGTTGGGTGATGCGTATTTCATATTTTTTTGAGATTTTAATATGATGCATGTGATCAAACCTTGTGATATATTTGTGCTTATGCATATTATTATTTAGTTCAGTTCATCATGTCGCAACATTTTAATCCACTGTTATATACACTCAAAGAACACCAATTAACTGGAGAAAACTATAATGTTTGGAAACGAAATATGAGCTTTGCCTACTGCACAAAAATATTATTGGATTCTTGATGTACCCAAGCCACGTAAACTTCTTGATGAATCAACCCCGATCTTGGCAAGACATGAGTATAATATTTGGGAGAAGGCCAATGAACCCATGAAACGTGTAATCTTGACTTCACTGTCTGATGATTTGAAACACATTCATGAAGGTGTTGAGTCCGCTGCGGAAATTATGCAAAGTCTTGAAGAAATGTTTTTAACAAAAGACCGCATGATCGATCAGTTTAAAAACCGACGACGTGGCTAGGTCAGAAAATGGCAGAGGGAACACCGTAAGGGAGCATGTCTCAGAGTCAAACACCATTTTCTAAAACTGGCTTATCTCGGAACTAAGTATTGTGATGAGGCCCAAATCGAATTTTTTTGTTGCTTACTCTGCCAAGGAGCTTCGATGGATTTTACTGTGGTTTTGTGATGTGTGATCACATGTTTACTATGGATAATCTACAAGAAGCCTTGGAGAAAGTGGAGAAGCATTTAGGAAATAAAGACGAAGCATTGGTGACCAAAAGTCTTTTCTCGAGATCTAGGCCAGTGGAAGGCAAGTCTCAAGAAAAGGAAAGTGGTCAGAACCAAAGCAAACTCATCACTAAGAAAAGTGAGAAAAATACGGTTAATGGTTGGGTTCAAGAAAGAAAGAACCAAAGGAACATGTTTTAATTATGGAGAGAAAAGGACATTGGAGGTCGCCTGTTCCAATCCTAAAAGGAAAGGAAAGAAAGGTAATCCTCACTCACTAGTTGTTGAAACTTGTTTAGCGGCGTATGCCTCCCATTTATGGGTGGTGGATATGGGATCCACTGATCATGTTTGTTTCACATTACAGGGGTTCAAACGGACCCGACAACTAAGTGGAAGTGAGATCCTCATCACACCGGGCGATCTTCTGAGTGGCAAATGAAGCGATGGGAGAAGTGCACTGTCTTTTGAAGACGAGTTTTAATTTTAAGAGATGTTACATGCGTTCCGAGTTTTAGAAAGAATTTGATTTCAGTTTCTAAACTTTTTCATGATGGATATTCGGTTACTTTTAATAAAGTTGTTACCATTTCTCTTTATGATAAATTTATCTGTCATGGAACGTTGTCGAATAATCTCTATACAATTAACTGTGCACACCACTCACGAAATGCATCCTATAACACATCAACTGCTTTAGAAAAGAAAAAACGTTCATCGAACACATCAAGCTGCTTCCGAAAAGAAAAACGTTCATCGACGTGAGAACGAGACACTTCTTTGGCATCTAAGATTGGATCATATAAATCCAAAGAGGATCCAAAGGTTGGTGAAAGACGGTTCACTAGAGCTTCTCCAAGTTGAACCGTTTCCAACCTGCGAATCATGTTTGGAGGGTAAAATGACCAAGAGGGCATTTGGAGCCAAGGGGAATAGGGCCAAAGAAGTGTTAGAGATCGTTCACACAGATGTATGTGGTCCAATGTCAACCAAAGCAAGAGGAGGTTATGAGTATTTTGTCACTTTTATTGATGATTACTCAAGGTACGGTTACATTTTCCTTATGAAGCATAAATCTGAGACCTTTGAGAAATTCAAAGAATTTAAGGCTCAAGCAGAGAATCATATGGAAAAACGTATCAAGTCTCTACGATCTGATCGTGGAGGCGAATACATCAGCGATGAGTTTTTGAACTACTTATCTAATGAAGGGATTGTATCCCAGCTCACTGCACCCGGAACGCCTCAACAAAACGGGGTTGCAGAGCGAAGAAACAGAACTCTTTTGGAAATGGTTAGATCAATGATGAGTTATGCGGATCTTCCCAAGTCGTTCTGGGGTCATGCCTTGGAAACAACGGCTTACATTCTGAACTTGGTGCCATCCAAATCGGTTCCCAAAACTCCCAAAGAATTGTGGAGCGGGCGCAAGCCTAGCATGAGACACATGAGAATTTGGGGGAGTCCGGCCTACGTGTTGGACAAGGAAGCCGATAAATTGAATCCTCGATCAGAATTAAGGTTGTTTGTAGGATACCCCGAAAGAATAAAATGGTGTATGTTCTATGGTCCTAAAGATCAAAAGGTGGTCATAAGCACCTATTTAACGTTGAATCCAATCACCTACTCCCAAAGAAATACAAAGGAATTCAGGATTACCTGAGTGATACAACATAAATAATGATTCTCTTTAGAATTTGGTGTTGCACGTGTACAAAATTTTCAAATTGGCATCAGAAGACAGAAGGTGAGAAGTATCTGCTGTTTTCTCCCTTGGAGACTTTAATATATACACTCATATAATCCCTTTTTGCAAGAAAATATTAATTAATTACAAGTCCTTCTTGACAAGCAATGTACATCCAGATCAGTCCAAAACTGAGTTGTGTAAACTGTAAAGTAAATATTGGTCCAGGTGTCTAACAAGGTACCAAATTGTCTAAAAGTATGAATTGGTCCAGGAGTATATGTAAAAAATAATTTGCGGAAAAGTATGCTACAAAATTAAGTGTACTCTTTACTAATCTCACAATTTGATGTTTTATTTAATTGATATTTATCATCAATTGACAAGGTTACATTGCAAATCTTGATATTTTATAATATATATTAACGTATGCGACATGTTTAATACTATGAAATCATCACTACATTTGTTGATATAAGAAACATAAGAAAAAAATATGTCTCATAAAATATTTAAGGTGAATTTTGTCCCTGATACTTTAGAATTTGATTATTTACTGGAGTATATCATTCTCTGTCTCAACTATATGTATATTCCACTATTCTTTTTTTGAAAGATATGTGTATTCCACTTCATTTTTCATATTAATTGAGGATTTTGCTAGAATTTATTTTTTTTAAGACAAATACTTCGTACTAATTGTGGTATAATCGGTGCACTCAAGTGCTACGATTGTCTCTGATTCAAAATAAGTTATATTTTAGTGTATTATTCTTATTTCAAAATATATTATGTTCTAGATAATTTTTAATTTTTTATCCATATCTCAATCCCAAAAAATTCTCATATTTAATTTTGAACTAATATTTGTTAAACAAAGGTAATTGATAAAAGAATATATTTGTCAATACACTCGTTCTTAATTTCATCAGCAAATTTTAGAACCTTACTTATTTTTAATTAGAGGGAATTTATTTTGATACACTTTTTTAATGGGTAGGAAAACTTTGCATCATCCAAAAGTTTATTTGATGAAAATTGGTGTCCTTTCGGACACGTGTTTTATAATCTACATGTAAATTAAAAGGAAACACGTTGTATGTGTTGATGTGGGTGAATATTTAGGATTTTATGAAGCTTTATCTTGACTCTATGTTAATAGTGTGATTGTTGAAGGCCATGCAAAAACTGTGATTGATGCTATAATTTCGCCGAATAATTATAATTATGTTTTTGGATATTATGTGATTACTTGTAGGGATATTCTCTATAGTTCTACAAATTATTTGCTACTCCCTCCGTCCCAACATTATTTGAACACTCTCAAAATGAAATAAATATAATATTAATACACTTACAATACCCTTAGGGTATGATTGGTATGACTGAATGTAATAAATTCATGAATGGAATGAAGGTTTGAATGGAATGAAATTGGAATGATCATTCTTATAATTGGTATGATTTATAAATGAAATATAGGTATTGGTGAATCAACTTTTGAATTATTATTAATAATTATTAAAATTATTCTTTAATATTATTATTAAATATTGAAAATATTTTATACATATATATATATTTAATATATTATTATTGTTAAATTTTTTATTTATTATTTTAAATTTTAAAAGTAATATATTTTATTATTTCAAAAATAATATTTTTTATTATAATAAATATATAATTTTAGTATTATATATTTATAATAATAATATGTTTTAAATTATTTTAAAAGTTTGAGTTAATAAGAACTTTATATATTTTTTTATAATTTTATTAAATAATAATATATGTTATTATTAATAATATATTAATATTTTTATTTTTATTAATATATTATTGAGAATTGCTAAAATTTACATTTTTTGAGATATAGTATTAATATTGAAAGTTTTATATTATTTATATATTAGAATATTATTATATTTAATATTATTATTATTGTTGGAGTTTGTTATTATTTTTATTAAATATAATTTTTAATAAAATAATATTATTAACTTAGTATTATTATTGTTCTTGTTGGTAGAAGATAATATTATGAAAATAAAAAATAAAGGATAATATTATTTATGACAAAAAAAAATTATTACTCAAGATTTGGAATACATAAATCCACGGGGTATGTAAGGAATCACAATTTATTTATTTTTGGGAATGACCATTCTTAATGGAATGATGATTCATTCCAAAAAAATATATCAATCATTGTATTTGGAATAAATTAAGGAATGATCATTTCATTCCCAATCTATTCCAACATACCAATCATACCCTTATTTTATTTCACTAAAACCCATCATTTTACTTGGTTTGTGTGTCATTTCCAATGTTCAAGTAATCTTGGGACGGAGGAAGTATGTTTTATCAAAGACAAAGTCTAGTATGCAAATTTGTATAGATGCAAAAACTTTAATTTTCAACTAAATTCTATAATTGAAAAATGTAATATAAAATTGAGTGGTTCATGATTCACTCAGCCCGACTAATTTATGGTTCACCCAGCTCAAATAGATCATAATTTAGAATTAATTATTTAGTATTTAGAGTGTAATTGATTAATTTATAATAATTTTATAAATTTTCATCTTTACAAATTTTCACACTAAACATACTCTTTTTAAAAAAGAGTGTCAATATTATGGCACACGAATTTAGGAGAGCTTCTAGATAATATTAGAGCTCTTACTGCTGTGTACACTACACACATCAACTTTTATATTCGGGCTTCCTGTCACTTCTTACTTTTGTAATAATAAAAACTATTTTTTTTAAAGTTAAATAAACATTTCCGCATATTTTAAAATGAAAGTGCATTCATTTAGTCCATATTTATAACGAAAACATTATTTATTCACTATGAAACAAATCCACACCACTATTTGGAGGTGATGGCTAAATAAATTAAGTACCCTCCACTAATCCCTATTTCTATAATATTGAATCTATCGACGTGCGTGCTCTATGGTATAATAAATTATTGTAATTGATTATCTTAAAGAATTAATAATTGTAATTAATTATCTTAAAAAAAATTATCGCCTGAATTTAAAATTAATACAACATGCTCGTGCAGTAGAACATAATATATATATAATATCCTTTGTTTCAGCGTTGTTAATTTTATAACAAACAAATTGTAATTACCATTTCCATAATAAATAAAAGAAGTAGATTTTTCGAGTCCTTGTGTACATGAGACTCCAGAAAAATGTGATTCAGTAGCCTACTTATAAGCTAATAAAATAGTAAGTATTAACTAATAAAAAATAAAAAAAAAGAATCAACGCAGCCACCATGTATCGCGGTGGTCCCTTGATCTGAGGCCGGAAAAGTCGAAGACCACCAACTCTTGGATGAGCTCCGCCGTGAACTGCGGCGGCTTCACATTACCCCGGCATAGTGGGCACGTGCCATGACCATACCCAAGCCATCTGTCCAAACACACCTTATGAAACAAATGATCACATCTCAGCTCTTTAATTTCATCTCCTTCATCAATTCTGCATAAACAAACACCACATTCTGCTGATTCATCATTCTTTTTGTGATGATGAATTACTCCAAGGCCACTATCGGCGCATTCTAGCAACCCCATTTCACGGGTTTGAAAAAAAGATTGGTAAAGAATGAAACTCCACGCCCATTTCAATTGGGTCATAATCGTAAACATGTAGTTTAATAATGCTGATTTAGGCATCACTCTAAGCTTTTTTTTTTGTTTTTTTGAAATGGATATATTAGAGAGATGTATTGGTGAATTAAGGTGCAGATTATTGGGATTGTTTGGGTGTTGTAGTTTGTTGCAGTGTGGTAGATTAATGGCTGAACATTCTTTATTATAATTAATTTGACCGAACAGTATTTTTTTAGTTTGAATAAGTTACCTTTAATTGAATATTGAATTTGATTTTTCAGGACAATTTTTTTATAGTCTTGGTGAGCTACGTAATGTTTTTTTTTTCAAGTGTAGAGTCCGCTAAGGTTCATCAATGAATACGACAAAATGCGTGCTTAATGATAATTATAAATTAATATAATTATTATTTATCTTTCTATTTTTCATGTGCAAATTCTATGACGACCTCGACTAATTTAAGAATTTGAAACGGCCTTGACGGGTTCCTTTTTTTTAAGAATTTCTTTCTTGTTGTACTGTTTACCCACCCCATCAATTTATGTTGTATTGATTAATTAATTATAGAATATCTTGACATGTTGTCACTAATTTTTTCCTAAACCGAGGGGAAGTTTTATTCAAATTCTTGGATGAGACCATGAGGA
Source organism: Stenogyne calaminthoides (assembly GCA_037126765.1). Lineage (NCBI taxonomy): Eukaryota > Viridiplantae > Streptophyta > Magnoliopsida > Lamiales > Lamiaceae > Stenogyne > Stenogyne calaminthoides. Next base: position 1,670,059 of record JBBCBC010000042.1, read on the forward strand.
TCTTCGAATGAGAATAATTTCTTCCTTAACAATAATTAAAGATGATCCATACAAAAATGATTAGATATTAAAGATGAAGCAAGGGCGAATTAATTAATCTTCTTGCCTAGGCAAAATGTTTTTGAATGACGACCGAAGAGTATAGTATTTAACAAACTGGAATCAAGATATTTGCTCTTAATTTCTTCCTTTTTTTGGGGCAGACTAAAATCTAAGTGGAAATATGATTCTAACTTTAACAATAATTATAAATTGCATTATATCTAGCTAACGTCGACAATTAAAAAACAAAATAGAAATCAAAATGAGAGATACGTACGCACACCTGAAAGAAGTCCAATATTGCTAACACTCGATGTGACTCAAATTCTGAAAATGTGAAAGCACTAAAACGATTTTTTTTAATAAAGAGGCACAAACATTTACAATGAGAAATCAAATGTATCGTGAGGGAGTAATAGTAAAAATGAAGAAATTTTTCATCTCAACCTCATTAAAGGTAACTATAAGGGTAATTAAACGTCAAGCAGGAAGAGCTCCACTACCTAAGACCCCAAAATCTTAGGTTGTGGTGGGGTGGTGGTCCTCCTTTTGTGGTGATTGCAGTTTCGGTTGTGGTTTCGGGTGGTCCTTCTTTTCCCTCTTGTGGTGGTTTCCCTTGTGGTGGGGCGGTGATCCCCTTTTGTGGTGGTTGCAATTTCGGTTGCGATTTTGGGTGCTACCCCTCTTGTCATGGTTGCGATTTTAGTTTACAGCGAGACGAAAAGATGTTGTCAGTGGTCGATGCTAGAAGGAACTATAGTATTACTACCTCCGTCCCCCAAAAGTATGCTCATAGGGTTAAAACATGTTTTACTAAAACGTAAATTAAGTTCATTTATAAATAACATAATTGATTGTTAGTAAAGTATAATGATAGCTTGAGTAATTAAGTGATTGTTGGATGATGAAAATAAAAAAAAATTATGTCCATAAGCGTATTTAATCTACATTTTCGTAAAACATGTTTAAGTCCACTGAGCATACTTTTGGGGGCCAAAGGGAGTATGTTTTTTTTTAAAAAGAGTAGGTAAAGAAAGATGGTACAAAATCGAAATTCTTAGTAGAAACTAGAAAGGGCAATCTGAAAATTTGTGTATCCTTTGGTTAAAACAAAATTTCCACATATTTGTAATATGAAATTGTGTTGTTTCAGTCCATAATATATCGTAAAGAAAATGGACCACTATTCACTATCAAACAAAACCGCACCACTCTTTGGACTTGAAGGACTCCACTTGTCCCTATTTCTATAATACTGTATTGAAATCTATCGATGGAATTCAAAATTAACACAAAAGGAACTATAAAAATAATAGAATATCCTCTGTTTTCACAGTTTGTTAATTCTGTAACGAGTTTTTTGCACTTTTGGTCTCATAGGACACACCATGTTTTCAACCGAGTCCCAAGTCTGTCAAACTAGTCCCAAACATTTGAAAAGTTGCAAACTTGGTCCCAAAATTTATAAAACTTGCAAACTCGGTCCCAATTTCTCACGGCTGGAGACGGGATCCGTTAGAAGCCTGTTTAACATTTAATTAATTTATCCTAACTCTTAAACTCTCTTAACTAATTAACATTACCCTTAAACATAAAACACGATTTAAGTTTACGTTTACAAACACACACACACACACAGTAAAAACACACACACACTCACTTTGCAAACAGAAACGAGCGACAAAAATAGGCAAAAAAAAAACCCTAAATCGAGAAAATCACTATCAATCCGTCGATGTGAAGCATTTGTTGGGCAAACGCGAAGATTTCCATCACATTACAGGCGCACAATGTTGCGTAGGAAGAACCTTGTTAAATATGGAGTTGTGGATTATGGTATGTATCTATTTCCAAGTTTTTTGAATTTTATTTTTGATGGGTTACACGATTTGTGTTGGTTGTTCGATTTTTAGTGTTTATTTGTGATGGGTTACACGATGAGGAGCTATTCCAATTGAAAACTGATTATGTGCAATTACCCAAAAAGCCAGGAATGTTATTAGTTGTTGAGAAGGATGTAAAGCAGCTTAGTGAAATTCATGTGGAGGTGATGAAGGATGGTGAAATTCAGATTGATGTGATTGCTACAAATGAGATTGAAAGTGATGTTGTGGAGAAGAATCTGGTTGAAGTGATGGATTCAAATCAGATTGTGAGTGGGGTTGTGGAGAAGGATCAGATTGAAAGTGGGGTTGTGGAGAAGAATCTGATTGAAAGTGGGGTTGTGGAGAAGAATCTGATTGAAGATGATGTTGAACTGAAGGAAAAAGCTGAAGTGGCAACAAGTCAGATTGCAAGTGAGGTTGGGGAGGAATCCATACATGAGCCCCCTCCTCCTCCAAGTCAACCTGAATTGGAGGATGAATCAATGGAATTGGATGATTTGTGGATAACTCATCCTTATCAAGCTCAAGATCAATTCATGGAGGAAGATGATGACTATTGGATGCCTCAAGAGGAAGTACCTGGAGAACCTGAGAAGCAAGAGAGTAAGAGGCAGAGGCAGGGAAAGCAAGCAATTGTCTCTGATCGTGAGGATGATGATAGTGATACTGAGTTCACAGGTTCAGAATCAAGTGGAGAAAAATTACTTGATGATATAATATTTGATGAAAACATAGATAAAGATGTTGAGTGGGCAGGTTTGAAGTATACAGATCAACTTGATGAATCTGAATATGAGAGCATAGAAGAAGGAGATGATTTGGTTGATGAAGAAGAGTTGGACAGTGTGATACCTGCATTTGAGAGAGTTCTACCTAATGTTGAGAACAGATTTTGTGTAAGGGATTTACATGGGAATTTGAAGAGGGCTGGATACAGGGGTGATGAGTTCAGAAAACTACTTTGGGGAGCAGCTAAATCTCTAACCACAGCTTCTTTTCATAGAGCAATGAGTAGGATAGGGGAGAAGGATATAAGATGCCTAGAGTGGCTTGGTGATAAGCCTCCTGCACAGTGGTGAAGATCACACTTTTCCACAGAAGCTAAGTGTGATACCTTAGTGAACAACATGTGTGAGGTCTACAATGCATGCATTCTAAATGCCAGAGATAAACCAATTCTGACAATGCTCGAGTGGATTAGAGAATATATCATGAGAAAAATTCAGACCAAGAGAGATAAATGTGAAAACAAATGGGAAGGGAGAAAAGTGTGTGCCAAGATCCAAAGAGTGGTAGCACAAAGGAGAGAGACTTCAAGATTGTGCATGTCAGTAAAATCATCTGATCATAGCTATGAAGTTTCAGGATTTGATGGTACTAGGTATGCTGATGACTTGAAGGGACACATATGTGACTGTAGGGAGTGGGATCTTAGTGGAATCCCATGCAAGCATGATATTAGTGCAATCCTTTCTCAAGTGGAAGATGTAGATGATTATGTACACAGTTGTTACTCTGTTGATACATACAACAATGTGTATTCTCACTCTGTCCCTCCCATGAATGGTGAAGAGTTATGGAAGAAGACTGGTTACATACCACCCTTACCACCTAGCTTTGGAAAGAGAAAGACTGGAAGGTGTTGGGGATTATACTGAAAAGTATGCTTTTACTTTGTATAATCGAAACTGAATTTCCAGACTTATTTACTGAAATAAATTGTTTATCACTAATGCTTTAAATATGATTGAATGTTATATATATTTACTGCATAACTGTTCAATAATTAGTACGTGTTACACTGTAGTTAATTTAGTGATACCCGATCACAGAAGATTAAATTAACAGTACCTTGTAACTATAAGTACGCCATTCACGACCTAGATGGAAATGAACAACCATCGCGAAAGGTTGAGGTGTAAGGCTCAGATTGGTTTGTCTTGACCAAGAGATTACACTAGTGCATGACCGATCTGTTGAATAGGACCTCATGAGGATAAATTCTTGAGAATCGAACAAGGAAGAATTAGACCTCAGTGGTTCGTTGTTTCTTAACCTTCGTCCCTTAAATAGGATCACGTGGGATTGGTAACTATTGCTTTGACTTATCATGGGTAGCGAATCAGAGAGAGATTCAATACTTTTTATCTTGGGCAATATTATTGGTCACATGTGATTGCTAAGATTTAATACGAAGAATTGTGTGCAAGTACGCTTTTTGCTTGATTTGCCCCTCGAGGTTCATAAGCTTTATCATACCAAATCTTGCAAGTGGAATTTGTTTCCAGATGGATAATAATGTTGAACCGTTCCTCGACCAAGGACAAAAGATATTAATTAACGGAAAGCTATTTCAATGGCTTGAATTAATTAATGGGCTAGATAATCTTAAACACGGGAAATAATGACCGGGAGCCATATTGACTGTAATATGGGTTAAGATGGATAGTCTGATATTAATTATGTAGTGGGATTAATTAATATTTATGGGCTTGAATTATATTGTGGCTCAATATTAGATATTCAAGATCCATTAGAAGGTCCAATCTTAATTCTCCTAAAGGCCCCCTGAGTAGCCCAACATATAGTCCAATAACTGAAAAGGTGATTAAAATAAAATAAATATTGTTGCTTATATTTCCTCATTATTTTTTGAAAAATTATGGATAAAAGAGAGAAAATATTTTCTTTGAATTTTGTTATGGAATGAAGATATGTATTCTTGGAATACAAGATTATCTCATTAAATTCAAGAAATCTCCCACTTGGTTATTCATTAAGAGATTTTCGAAATTTTTGGAAAATAGAGGGCAAGAAAGATTTTCTTGATTTTCTTGAAAAGATATTATGGAAGATATGTATTTTTGAAATACAAGAATATCTCATAAATTCAAGAAAATCCAAATTTTGGATTCTTGCACACTCATTTTTTTCGAAAATTCCATAAAGAAAGAGAGGTGGATTTTTGTGGAATATTTTAATTATGGGAAAAAAGAATATATGGGATATATTCAAGATTTCTTGGTGACCAAGAAAAGTCTTTTTCCCCACATTGAAAATTCACATAAATTTCGTGCCCTCCTCTCCTATAAATAGGGGATGATTAGTTCATTCCCAAGTACAATTCCATGTGCTGGAAATATTAGCAAATCCACACAAGTGGTGCAACAAAGTTTATTTTTTCCTTTTGTTAATTGTTCGCGAGTATCCTTCCACCGGATTGTCGAGCAAAGGGCTAAGGAATACTTGGGAAGTCCTTTTGGTGAGTCCGTCCGACCAAAGTCACTTCCCGTCCAGAGATACGCTCACGAAACCCGTAGATTCCGCGTCGTAGGTTTTACGTGGCTTTTTATATGCATGATATCTTTGTTGTAATTATTATTTGAATTAATATAGGATTAATTCATGCTAGTAATAATTAATGAATTAAATTTGTATTTAAATATTCACCCCGAATAGATGATGCGAATCATTCCCCAACAATCGTATCGAGCCACTTTGCTTTTGCTCAAATTTTTAAATTGTAATTTAATTCACGGACATTAAATTTGAAATTGGATAGTAGAACCGTTAGATCTGCTTTTGCGGTATCCAATTGTCATGGATTTTAATGTTTTATTTTGCATGATATAAAACCGTGGTTTTTTAATTAGATTCGCTTCGGATTTGTTTTTGCCTCGTGAGAAAATCCACGAGTAGACTAGGATTTCTTTGATTTGATCAATGTAATAGACTAGTCTAGATCTAGGTTTATTTATTTTTGTAAATAAATTGTGCCCGGATCGAAAACGAAGAGATGAAGAATTAAAGGACGAAATCCGTAATCAAAGCGTAGGTGGCGCCTGGCGGCACACCGGCACGGCACGCGGGCGCAGGGCGCATGCGGGCAGCCTTGTAGGTCGGGCGGCGCCGACGGGCGCCTGGTTCAAAGCCGATGCGCTCGGGCCGCCTGACGGGCGCCTGGAGACGCGGGCGAGTTGATGTCGCGGGAGAGGCGATGTCATGAAGTAGGCGGAGGCGAGAGCTGCCGCCTTGCCGACTCTACCGATCTTTGCCGCTGGCGGAGCCGAGGCGCTATGGCGTGTCCCGCCAGCGGTGCCGAGGTCGCTTAGTCGCCCCAAAGTCAGCGGCGGGCCGGATCTTGGGACGTGCATCCCTACCAAGAAGGTATTTTGGCGTGGCGTTTAAAGACTAAGTATTTTTCGAGACTAACGAGTGGGAGAAATTCGAGACGTGTTTCTTCAAGATCAAGCCAAGTAAAAATCAAACCATGACAATTGGATAATTTGTGCCCAATATGTTTTTTTTTTTTTTTTTTTTGGTTTATTTGTCTTTATCTTATGCTTTATTTAATTTGTTTAAATGTGTTTTGCATGAGGGTTGCCAAATTGAAAAATCTCAACTTCAAAATTACTAAGTATGTTTTAAATAATTAATTGACAATTTTATTCCTGGATAATAAAATTGAATTAATTTTGACCTCCATGATTTATTTATTTGTGAATTCTTTTGGAGAAATTCCCCCAACCAGACGGTCAAAAGATAGGTTTCATATGAATGAATTCCAAACGGATGATTGTGGGTTATTACTAGTGGCGGCGATGACCCTCCCAACGAGGCTCGATCAAAGTGAAATAGTAATCCCAGATTTAATCATGGTTATTACTTAGGTATAAAATTGATATGCATATACTTCTCTCAAGTCCCTGTCGATTTTATATTGGTTGAAATCAGAGCCAAACTATTAATCTGGACATTAAGGGTTTATGGCTCGTTCTTGTTTGTAACCCCGGCTTGAATGTGTTTAAATAATGACCCACCCAACGTGGCTTATTTAAAACTGCTTTTGAGATGTTGGGTTGATGCATGTTCATATTTTTTTTTGAGATTTTAAAATATGATGAAATGTGATCGAACCTTGTGATATACTTGTGCTATTGCATATAGTTGTTTATTTCGATTCGGCGATGTTACCTTTTAATCCACCGTTATTATACTTAAAGTCAATACAATATGTATGGAAACTATATTGATTGGAAAATTATAATTGTCTAACTGCACAAAAAGCACGCAGTGGATTTTGACACAAAAAATTAGATGAGCCAACCGACGAGTCAAAACATGCGGGACTCGTCGGATCACCTTCTTGAGATGTCGTCACTGAAAATGGTGGAGGAAAAAAACCGTAAGGATTACGTCCTCAAAATAGATGGCCCATCCCAACAAACTTGAGATTCTCGAAAGTCTGATTATGATCTGAAACTTCGATGATGAATTTGGTACTTCATTCTCTGCCCGAAAGGTTTTTGAGCATTTTGGCCTCGCTAGCTAATTTGTTGCAACCTTTTGGACTCGGCGAAAAATGATGATAAGGCACCAAACTCAAGCTTTGATTTTGAAAGTGGTCCGTCTTCATCTTCTAGGCCAAGGGTAGGCAAGATAAAGAAGAGGACCAAAGGCCATAAGCAATAAAACTCAATCACTGCCAAGGGCAATGGTAAGATGAGGAATGCTCGTTGAGTCAAGGAAAATCCAAAGAGGAAGTGCTTAAGGCTGCGGTGAGAGGACAATGGAGGTTTTGCTGCTCCAACCCCAAAAGGGACGGAAAAGAAAGGTAATTCTCACACACTAGTTGTTGAAACTTGTTTAGCGGCGTATACTTCTCATTCGTGAGTGGTTGATACGAGATCCACTAATCATGTTGGCTTCACGGGTTCTAAATGATCCGGCAACATAATGGGAGTGAGATCCTCATCACACTGGGCAACGTTACGAAAGTAGAAGACATTGCAATGCTACGTAAGTGGCAGATATTGCAATGCTACGGTAGTAACGATTATTGCAATACTACGCAAGTAGCAGACATTGCAATGCTACATGAGTAGCAGTTAAAGCAGTGGGAGAAGTGCACCTATCTTTTGAAGATAAAGTTTTTTTTTGAGATTATCTTTATGTTCCCAGTTTTAGAAAGAATTTACTTTCAGTTTCTAAAAAATTCGATTAAAGGACACTAAGTTTCTTCTAATAAGAATGACATCATTTTGAAATGATGAGTGTATCTGTTACGGGACATTGATGGAAAATCTCTATACAATTAACTGTGCACACCACTCACGAAATGTATCCTATAACACATCAACTGTTTCCGAGAAAAGAAAACGTTCATCAGACGTGAACGAGACACTTCTTTGGCATCTAAGATTATGTCATATAAATCCAAAGAGGATCCAAAGGTTGGTGAAAGATGGTTCACTGGAGCGTCTCCAAGTTGAATCGGATCCAACCTGCGAATCATGTTTGGAGGGTAATATGACCAAGATGGCATTTGGAGCCAAGGGGAATGGGGCTAAAGAAGTGTTAGAGATCGTTCACATAAGTGTGCATAGTTCAATGTCAACCAAAGCAAGAGGAGGTTATGAGTAATTTTATTGATGATTACTCAAGGTACATTTTCCTTATGAAGCATGAATCTGAGACCTTTGAGAAATTCTAAGAATTTAAGGCTCAAACAGAGAATCATAGGAAAAACGATATCAAGTCTCTACGATCGATCGTGGAGGCGAATACCTCGATGATGAATTTTTGAACTATTTATCGATGAAGGATTGTATCCCAAATTTCATCGCATCCGAAACCCTCAACAAAATGGGGTTTGCAGAGCGGCAAATGTAATTCTTTTTGGAAATGGTTAGATCAATGATGAGTTATACACGGATCTTCCCGAGTCGTTCTGGGGTCATGCCTTGGAAAAAAGCGACTTACATTCTGAACTTGGTGCTATCCAAATCAGTTCCCAGAACCCCAAAGAATTGTGGACCGAGCGCAAGTCTAGTATGAGACACATGAGAACTTTGGGGTGTCCGGCCTACGTGTTGGACAAGGAAACCGTAAAATTGGGTCCTCGATCGTAATTAAAGTCATTTTTTTGTAGGATACCCCGAGGGAACAAAAGGGTGAATGTTCTATAGTTCCGAAGATCAAAAGGTGGACATGCGCACCCACTTTAGATTTTGGAAGAAAACTATAGAACCAAAGAAAAAACCGAAGTGAGATTACCTTAAATGAGCTTAAAGGGCAAACCTCGGTCTTATCGTCTTAGATGATATACCAAACGATACGTTTTCTGTCGAGCCTCGTTATATTGGGAGGGTTGTTAGGCGGCCGAGAGATTCATGGAATAGGAGAGTCCTCGGACTTGATTCCTAATCGCACCCATGGACATATGATTGAGGCACTCCAAGATAAGGATCTGATTCTTGCAAAACAAACAATGAAAGCCGAAGTGGGTTCTATGTTTCATAATAGAGTGTGGGAGCTAGTCGAACCACTTAATGGGGTCAAACTCATTGTATGCAAGTGGGTATATAAGAGGAAAAGAGGACCCGGGACGGAAGGTTGAAACCTTTAAAGCAAGACTAATGGCGAAAGGTTATACTCGAAAAAAAAAGGGGATCGATTATGAGGAAACTTTTTTTACGCCCCGTAGCCATGCTTAAGTCCATCCGTATTCTCTTATCGATTCTTTGCTTCAATTTAAACTTTGAAGTCCGGCAAATAGATGTCAAGACGACTTTCCCTTAACGGAAGTCTTGATAAAGAGATCTATATCTGAACAACCCCATGTTTTCATTGAAACAAAGCCAAGAACACCTAGTTTGTAAAGCTCGGAGGTCCATTTACGGACTCAAACAGGCATCCAGAGCTTGGAACCAAAGTTTTGATCATGTAATAAAGTCTTATGGGTTTGATCAAAACAAGTTTGAAAGTTGTGTGTATAAAAAAAGCGTTTGAATCGCATTGGTATTCTTAGTACTATCGTAGATGACATTGTGATCATCGGGAACGATGTGAAGGTGTGATCGACGCGTAAGGGCATGGTTTCAAAACAGTTTGATACTGAAAGACTTAGGGAAAGCCGGACATATCCTTGGGATCAAGATTACTCGAGATCGCTGTAAAAGGATGATCGGGTTATCGCAAGTTTCATACATAGACCACGGTTTTTGAAACAATTCAAAGATGCAAGATTCCAAGAAAGGATTTGTACCTTTCGGACTTGGAATCCATCTATCCAAGAAAATGTCCCCTAAGACGCTTGAGGAGATAGATGACATGAAAGGCATTCCTTGTGCTTCGGCTGTCGGAAACCTTATGTATGCAATGCTGTGAACGAGACCGGATATCTGTTTTTGCCATAGGCATGGTAGCAAGATATCAAAGTAACCCGGGGAAAGCGCATTGAATGACGATTAAAAACATTCAAAGTGTCTCGAAAAGAACTCGGGATAGAATGTTGATTTATCGATCGATACTCCAATCCCCATCGGCTACATGGACTCGGTTTCCAATCGATTTAGATTCCGAAATTATCTTGCCTCGGTTAGTGTGTTTCATTTTGGGAAGTGTAGCCATCAAATGGACGAGTGTGAAGCAAAAATGCATCAATGACTCAACCATGGGACTCGGGTAAGTAGTCAACGTGAAGCGATGAAAGAACCGATTGGGCTCTAGATCTTCTTAGTGGACTTGGATGGTGTTCTCAATTTGTCTAGCAATATCTGCTAGGGCGATTACAAATTCAAGAGAACCAAGAGTCCACGAGTCAAACAAACACATTAAAGGAAAAGACATCTTATCACGAAAATCGTTAAGAGATGAGATATAGATGTGGCAAAGATAGCGTCTGACAGACTTTAGCTTCCATTCATTAAAGCGTCTGTCTCTGAATACATTCGAGACATGTGAGTGGAATGGGTGTCAAGACCGTTGCTAACTGCTTTGAGTATAAGTGGGAGAAATTATTAGGTTAAGTGGCTTTGAGTATAAGTGGGAGAAATTATTAGGTTCGTGTAGGTGACATTAGATGTCACGGACTACTCGAGACGTGTTGTAGTATACTTAAAAGCGGACTTTGAGTATAAGTGGGAGATTGTTGGGGATTATCTTTTGAAAGTATGCTTTTACTTTGTATAATCGAAATCAATTTCGGACTTATTTATTGAAATAAATTGTTTATCACTAATGCTTTAAATATGATTGAATGTTATATATATTTCTTTGCATAATCGTTCAATAATTAAATGTGTTACTTCAGTAGTTAATTTAGTGATACCCGATCACGAAGATTAAATTAACGATGATTTTGTAACTATAAGTCGCCATTCACGACCTAGATGGAAATGAACAACCATAGCGAAAAGGTTGAGGTGTAAGGCTCGATTGGTTTGTCTTGACCAAGAGATTACACTAGTGCATGACCGATGTCTTTGAATAGGACCTACAGGGAGGATAAATTCTTGAATCCCGAACAAGGAAGAATTAGACCTCGATGGTTCGTTGTTTCTTAACCTTCGCCCCTTAAATAGGATCACGTGGGATTGGTAACTATTGCTTTGACTTATCATGGGTAGCGAATCGGAGAAATTCAATACTTTTTATCTTGGGCAATATTATTGGTCACATGTGATTGCTAAGATTTAATCTGAAGAATCGTGTGTGCAAATACGCTTTGCTTGATTTGCCCTTGGGAGGTTCATAAGCTTTATCATACCAAATCTTGCAAGTGGAATTTGTTTCCGGTATGGATAATAATGTTGAACCGTTCCTCGACCAAGGACAAAAGATATTAATTAACGGAAAGCTATTTCAAAGGCTTGAATTAATTAATTGGCTAGATAATCTTAAACACGGAAATAATGACCGGAGCCATATTGATCGTAATATGGGTTAAGATGGATAGTGCAATATTAATTATGTAGTGGGATTAATTAATATTTATGGGCTTGAATTATATTGTGGCTCAATATTAGATATTCAAGATCCATTAGAAGGTCCAATCTTAATTCTCCCAAAGGCCCCCCCGAGTAGCCCAACATATAGTCCAATAACCGAAAAAGGTGATTAAAATAAAATAAATATTGTTTCTTATATTTCCTCATTATTTTTTAAAATTATGGATAAAAGAGGAGAAAGATTTTCTTTGAATTTTGTTATGGAATGAAGATATGTATTCTTGGAATACAAGATTATCTCATTAAATTCAAGAAATCTCCCACTTGGTTATTCATTAAGAGATTTTAAAATTTTTGGAAAATAGAGGGCAAGAAAGATTTTCTTGATTTTCTTGAAAAGATATTATGGAAGATATGTATTTTTGAAATACAAGAATATCTCATAAATTCAAGAAAATCCAAATCTTGGATTCTTGCACACTCATTTTTTTTTGAAAATTCCATAAAAGAAAGAGGAGGTGGATTTTTGTGGAATATTTTAATTATGGGAAAAAAAATATATGTGATATATTCAAGATTTCTTGGTGACTAAGAAAAGTCTTTTCCCACATTGAAAATTCACATAAATTTCGTGCCCCTCCTCTCCTATAAATAGGGGATGATTAGTTCATTCCCAAGTACAATTCCATGTGCTGGAAATATTAGCAAATCCACGCAAGTGGTGCAACAAAGTTTATTTTTTCCTTTTGTTAATTGTTCATGAGTATCCTTCCACCGATTGTCGAGCAAGGGCTAAGGAATACTTGGGAAGTCCTTTTGGTGAGTCCGTCCGACCAAAGTCAATTGCCGTCCCGAGAGAATGCGTTCAAAAAAACCCGTAGATTCCACGTGCGTAGGTTTTACGTGGCTTTTTATATGCATGATATCTTTGTTGTAATTATTATTTGAATTAATATAGGATTAATTCATGCTAGTAATAATTAATGAATTAAATTTGTATTTAAATATTCACCCCGAATAGATCTGTGCGAATCATTCCCCAACAGAAGGCCTAAGAGAAAGAGGGGGGAAGGAGTTGGTGAAGAAGATAAGAATCAAATGGATGTTGTTCAAACTATGCCTAAACAGAGTTACAAAGTGAAATGTTCCTTCTGTCAGGAAACTGAGCACAATAAGAAGGGTTGCAAGTGGAGGAAGATGGATGAGGGTTTCATAGCTGATGAAGAAATGACACAAGTGAACAATGGAGCTGAATAAATGACTCAGAATGAAGATATTCCACCAATGACCCAAAACACACAAGAAGATGATGTTGTCTCTGATGTAAGTATCAGGTTTATGTTCCTTAAATTGTCTCTAATTTACACTAAAATGACATGATTTTATCTACATATATAGGTTCTCTTGAGCAAAAAGGCCACCACAAGGCAAGACAGGGAAAAATTATCTGTTATTTCCAAGAAAAAGAAAAATAAATTTGGAGGAGTTGGAGAATTTTCAAAGAGTGTTGTTTCCACTGTATGATGTTTATTTTACATGTTGTTAATTTGTTTTACATGATGTTTAAACCTTTACTTGCACTAATTCACTAATCCATTCTGATTTTATAGGGATCAGCTACTGAAGGTGGTACACAGTCATCATTTACTCCCAAAAACTTTATTGGAGGAGGACCATCACAGAGAGTTGACAATGTAAGCATGATTTTATTGGGTCTTAATAACATTATTTTTTTTGTTTCTTAACCATATATTAAACTTTAAATGCAAATTTCTTGTTGTCACATAGGATCAGACATTTGTGGGATTTACTCCCAATAGTTACATTGGAGGAGGAGAGAGAGAGGGCCCATCTGTGGGCGGTTCAACAGAGCTTAATGAGGATGGTATGAGGGTCACAACAGTTGGAGGTCAAAAGTTTGTCACACAGTCCAATCTCACTACAACTGCTATTTCAAAGAAGGGGAAAGGTAAGAAGAAAAAGAAGTAGAGGAGGGTTGGTTTCTGATTGTGAATTAGGGGTAGTTTGGATAGTTTTTGTCCTTAAGACACTACAATCTCATTGTCTTTTGTATAAAAAAAAAACTCAATTTTTGTTCTTATAATGATTTCAGATTGTGGTGGCTTAAGATTGGTGGTTAAAACAACTTTATTGGTTCATTTTGCTAGTCTCCAAATCAGTTTCCTATATTGGTGATTTTGGATGATATATATTGCTGATTTTGGATGATATTGGTGATTTTGGATGATATATATTGATGATTTTGCTGGTGGGACTAGTTTTGGGACTATATCAAGTTTTCCCACCATATTTTTCCCAATTTCAATCTGTTGGGACTAGTTTTGCAAGTAAATTGGCGCCAAATTTTGTGTAGTTGTAGAGATTTTGGCACCAAAAATTAAGGTAAGTAATCAATTAATTTTTTTATCATACTGCAAGTGGTTAAAAATTAGTTAGTGTTAAATTTGTATTAATTATGTTGGATAACATATGAGACCAAAACTGCAAGTTGTTGAATGGTGGTTAAGTGTTAATTGTGTATTAAATGTGTTGTATAACGTTTGGGACCAAGTCTGCAAGTGAAGTTAACGGTTTTCGTCACGGCGGGACCAATTCTGAAAGTTTGGGACTGATTCTGCCAGACTTGGGACTCGGTTGAAAACATGGTGTGTCCTATGGGACCAAAAGTGCAAAAAACTCATTCTGTAACAATAAAATGTATTACCAATTTACCATTTCCATACATTATATACATCAATAAAAGAATTACATTTTTCGAGTACATCTATATATACATGAGACTCCAGAAAAAATGTGATTGAGAGTATTATATTTATAAGCTAATAAAATGGTACTATAAATAAATAAAAAATGAATCAGCGCAGCCACCATGTATCCCGGTCATCCCTTGATCTGGCGGCGGAGAAGTTGAAGACCACCAACTCCTGGATGAGCTCCGCCGTGAACTGCGGCGGTTTCACATTACTCCGGCATAATGGGCACGTGGCATGCCCAAAGCCAAGCCACCTGTCCAAACACAGTTTGTGAAACAAATGATCACATCTCAGCTCTCTAATTTCATCTCCTTCATCAATTCTACATAAACACACAGCACATTCTGCTGATTCATCATTCTTTTTGTGATGATGAATTACTCCCAGACCATTGTCTAGTAACTCCATTTGGCGGGTTTGAAAGAAAGATTGGTAAATAATGAAACTCAATGCCCATTTCAATTGGGTCATAATTGTGATCATGTAGTTTAATATTGCTGATTTAGGCATCACTCTTAGCATTTTCTTTTCTCTTGGAATGGAGATTAGAGTTAGAGAGATGTATTAATTGCGGATAATTGGAATTGTTTGGGTGTTGTAGTTTGATGCGTCTTGGTAAGTGTATATATAGGACTTTTTTTTTAATTTAAAATTAAGACCAAACAATTCTTTTATTTGAATATGGAATATTTAATTGAAAGGACAAAATTATTTTTGATCTTGGTGTGCTACTACTACAGACTATTACATAACGTTTCTTCAAGTTGAGAGAGAAGCGTCCGCGAAGGTTCAACAATTACCAGATTACCACTACAAAAAGGCTGCACATGCTTCATGACAACAATTAATTAATGTTGTATAAAACTCTATTTTTAGTTTGGATATAGCTACCTTTATTTGAATATTGAATGTGATGGATTAAGGACATAACTAATTAGGTTTTGTCTTGGTGAGGCGGAAGCTACAAAACGTTTCCTAAACTTCAGAGTGGAGTCCTATGTTTTAAAAACCGGGTCCGACAGGCCGGTCGGACCGGTCGGACCGGTGAACCGCTCCAAAGCGGCCCAATAGAGGTGTATAGAACCGCTATTGGACCGCCCACCTCAAAACCGGAAAAACCGTTCGAAAACCGGTGAAAACCGGGAACCGGTGAACCGCCGGTTTTCACCGGTTTTCAACAAAAAACCAAAAAAAAAAAAAAAAGGGGAGGCCCGACGCCGTCCGCCGCGCTCGGTTGGGCGGGCGGCGACCTTCGGGCGGCGGAAAGATGACGGCTGGGCTGCGTCGCTCGGCATCTACAGGAGAGGGTGTGCGTTTGTGTGGCGCGAGGGAGATGGTCGCGGCTGCAGCGGGTGCGGTGGTGGGCGGCGGCGGAAATGGTGGCTGGCTGGTGGGCGACGGCGCCGATTGTGGATGGTTGTGGATGGTGGATGGCTTGGCGACGGCGCCGTCGCCGATTGTTGTGGATGGTTGTGGATGGTGGATGGTTGTGAAATGGTGGCTGGCTGGTGGGCGACGGCGCCGATTGAAGAATAAGAAAATGGAGAATGACTGAGGCCGATTGTTTGTCTGAGGGAGAGAGAAGATGAGTGAGGGAGAGAGAAGATTAGGTTTCTTAAGTTTTAACCGGCCTTTTTTTTTGCATTTATTGGGCCGTTCTCAATTACAATCACTTATTATTGGGCCGTTTTTATTTATAAAATACAATTAATTTGTATTTTTCTTAAAAAAAATTTAGTGTACTCCAAATTTTAAAATATTATTTTAGAAGGTTTCTAAAAAATTAAATTTAATGAATTCAAGTGTAATTATAATATCATCTCCTCTGTTAAAAAATAAAAATAAAAATTATAATATCATCTCAATACTATTTTAGTATTGACCTCTGAAATTTTAAATATCAAGTAATTAAATATCAGAAAATAAAAATAAAAATGAATACTTGTGACTTTTGTATTGTTAATGGCATTTCTATTATGTTTGGAAATTGAAATTTGAAAGTTGGAACTATTTATGTTAATGGACATTTCTATTATGTTTAGAAATTTAAGTTTGAACTTTGAAGTTTGAAGTGACTTTAGATACTTTATATTCACTTATCATACTCTATATTTTGATTTTTAAAAAAAATTATACATATTATATATATATAATATTTATTATGACGTCATACCGGCTCAATCCGGTTCGACAGGTCCGACCCCAGTCCGACCTTTTTTTGGGGTTGTCCGGCTCAACTTCCGGTTCCGGTTTTTAAAACATAGGTGGAGTCCACCAAGGCTCAACAATGACGACAACAAATACAAATATGTCTGCTTTAAAATACTCCTAATTTATAATGACTACTACAAATACGTCTGCTTTAAAATACTCCTAATTTATAATGCTGAAATGGTGATTCAAACTCGTGATTAATTTATTATAGAAACTTGATTTCTAATTTATAATGGTGAAGTGATGATTCAAACTCATGATTTTATGACATAGGTAATAGTGTTCTAACCACTTGAGATATTTTATTTTATTTTAATATTGTTTAAATGAGTCCATACCAAATATATAGACATGCTACTTGTATTTGTTACTATTAATTATCCTGAAAAATTAATAGACATAAGTGAAAAATGAAAAGATAAAGCAAAACTAATTAATATTCTAAATAGAATCTTTTCCGTGAATAACTGTAATTAACTGATCTCTGTGGGACGGGGGATTAATTAATAAAGGAGGGTGCCTGGTACGTTCATGCGCCTTTTATTACATCATTAAATCTCAAATACTTAACCATGTTCACTTCAGAAAAAAATAAAATAAAAATGTGTTACTTATATTAAGAAAGATGCGGCCCCGAAACCAGTAGCTACTAGCTAGGAAGTTACTCACACCAATTAATGCTCATTTTAGTATAAAAATAATTAACAGGTCAAACAAATTCAATTTTTAAATGCTTTAGATGTATAGAACACTACATATGCTAATGTTGGACAAATTTTCGTGTCTTCACTTATTCAGAGAAAGAGCTAGACTTTTAAATATATTATGTTAGATAGACAGCGGCTATTAACCGCTGTTCAATATCTTTTTTTTTTAATTATTAATTTATATTTTAAAAATTCTATAATAAAACTATAAACCAAAACTTATATATACGTCCAATACCATAAACCATAAATCAAAAATCCTATAATAAAATCATAAACCAAAACTTATACAACATATATATATACCAAAACATCAAATAAATAAACATACACATCATGAAATAAATAAACATACAATCATAAACATACGTCCAATACACCAAAAACATGAAATATATATCATCACAAATATATAATTTAATTACATGCTACCAAAATTCCAAACAACGATCACTCAATATCGTATGAATATAAGAATCGATTGTAAAGGTGCCCCGTCCAATCGTTTTTCCATTTCTTCAGCCCTTTTCTTAGAGTAAGACTTGAGCTCACGTTCATAGACAAACTGCAAACAACAAATCAATCAATATAGTATGAATTTTTATTCAATCAATAATAATTTAAATAAATCGATAAATTGACTTACATTGAGAGGAATGTTCGTTAGAGAAGCGCGGATTATATCTTCAATAAAGCAACACACAAAATGTCCACAATGGTCATTATCTCGTTGCCTCGGAACCTGTTGATTAACAATTATAATCACGTATTACAATTATGATTTCTTTCTATTAGTTTGATAATTTACTAAATTAAATTTACCTTAATGTTAATCCAGTTCACTTTATTTAACTTAGATCTTGAACCTTGACTCTGAAGGCGACTCCGATACATCGTCATCACACTATTATTATTATAATTAAAAAATAAAAATAGATTAAATATGCATAACTTTAAAAGTAAAACAAATCATTGTATAGAATATTAAAAATGAACTTACGCTTCCATATATGAAACGAAATCGGGGCTATTTGAATAAACTTCATCCTGAGCTGGGTCCATAAAATACACACTTAATGTATTCATGTGTATGGCGACCAGCACCCAATGGTTACTATATTATATTGAGAATATTAAAATTAACTGCAAATTTAGCATATATATGTGCAAATATTATAAACATGAATACAAATTTTAACGAAATGTTTATCACTCACCCCACATTTGTTGGCCAAAAAAATTAGATGATCACTCCCGGTTTGATTCAAAGATATGATTAACTAACCCATCCATGGTCTCATGCCTATCACCCAATATGCAAGACACACTGGGGGGAGACGAAGAAATACATTCCACTTGCTCGGACATCTCTGGAGAGATATACCTCACCCAAATATCTTTAACCAACATATTTACGCTAATTAATATTTAAAAAGAAAATTAAACTATACAGAAAGTGAATATTGAGAATTAGTAAACACATACCGAGGTAAAGGGCTATGGTGGTTGCACTCAACCACTCGTCATTCAAGACTTCAAGACATGTTCATCAACGACGATTTCTTGAAGAATAGTTTGTAATTGAAAGATAAATTAATGGATAGATTACCACTTCTTCGATAATGCGGCACCGGGATCGTGAATATTCCCGCCTCGACCCTTTTCTCGGTGTAGTCCGAAATAAGTCGAAATCGGGTAACAATAAACTCACTCTCTCCAAATTTTTCTTCTTTCTTTCTTTCTACGATAGTGATGAACGTGTCCCTTTATTAGATATATTAAAAGTGAATATAAAAAAAATTAAAAGTTAAGATTTTGATCTCACCATATTTTCTCTTATTCGCATAACCTTTGTTCGATCCACGATAACGCATCCCATCGACTTGGCTTGATCGATTTTTATTACTTGATTCTACAAAGATAATAGAAATATGATAAACACCGAAAAAAACTTTTGGGCATTAGAAATTGAGGAAATGACATTGATCAATTTTACACGAAATCATCCTCCATAGCTCGCTTCACAAACTCCTCCCAAAGATGGAGCCACCATAGGGCTATTCGATCGGCCGGAGGCGAACTAGCCGAGTAAAGACCAGGTTTAGGATCTCGTGTGTTACTTCTCAACCAAGTCCAAAAAAATTCTTGGCCATTACTCCACTTGCGACAATATTTGCTTCTTCTTTGTGTGGTCAAGACCTCTCGAATGTAGTCTATACACATATAACATAACAATTTAGTAAATTTAAAGGTCATACTACAACTTTCAATAAATATATAATTAACATACCGTAAGTTCGTCCCCATAATCTTTCCTTCAAAGGAGTCGGTTTGAGGCTACGCCATCCTTTATTTGGCGCAAAGACGATAGGGATCACGCCCCCCGATCGCAGCTCCAATGTAGAAGGACAACGACTCACTCTCTTTTCCTATTGCTGTCCAAACTCATTGAACGATAACTCGCAATAACATAGTATTTAATTAGGTTCAACGATCAATCAATATATTTATCGATTTCAAACTGCTTCAATTGTAATAAAATTACGAAGTATTTTCCCTTGCTCTGAGCTCTCTTAATAGATGACATGGTGACTATACCTCGAAAGTCGCTTTCTCCCTGAGTCTGCTAGTGGTGGTGGGAGCATCGATGTCACACTCTCTCAAGTCATCGGGATCTTTGTCGATCATATGCACCATGATCATATGCGCCATGATCTCCATCGAAATATCCATTATCATCTCCATCATCTCCGGGATATGGCAAACGAGACATGATCCTGTAAAGCAGAAGAAACAACATTTAATAAACAAAAAACAAACAATATTCAAAACTATGCTTAAATCCTCACACAAGCATATTATCAAACACCTTGAGTGCATCAATTGTTCATATCTAAATTAGCATAAAAAATCAACTCAAGCCACACAATATGTATTCATCTCTAACAAGTTGTTCATCTCTAACACTAACAACATTAATCCTAATAAATTAACACTAATTTATGTTTAAATCCTCACACAAGCATATTATCAAACACCTTGAGTGCATCAAACACCAATATATATACAATAATATACATACACCAATACATACAACATGATATATATACACCAATATACATATATACACCAATATACATACACCATACATACAATTAAACAAAGCCACTAAAAACAATTAAACAAATACACACAATATATATATATAAACAATTAACAATATATAAACATGCAACTAGCTAATATTGAACCATGTAACTATATAACACATAAACAATAACTAGCTAAATACTGACATGTTCAACTAAACAACACAAAAACGTGCAACTAGCTAATACTAAAAATTTCAACTATATAATACAGAAACATGCAACTAACAAATATCGAAACTCTCCGGAGTTCTAACAATGAAGATGAATCATGTCTCAATCGCAATTCAGTGGATATTGCTATTCGTAATTTTAATTTCCAGTTGCTAATCTGATTGGCTAATTTAACTCCATTCTTGTGCCATGACTACAGTGTTGGGGAATGAGTTGCACAGATCTATTCGGGGTGAATATTTAAATACAAATTTAATTCTTTAATTATTACTAGCATGAATTAATCCTATATTAATTCAAATAATAATTGCAACAACATATCATGCATATAAAAAGCCACGTAAAACCTCACGCACGGAATCTACGGGTTTACGTGAACGCATTCTCTCGGGATGGCAAAAGAAAGGACTTCCCAAGTATTCCCTTAGCCCTTGCTCAACTATCCGTGGAAGGACACTTGTCGAACAATTAACAAAAAGGAAAAAAATAAACTTTGTTGCACCACCTTTGGATTTGCTAATTTTTCCAAAGACATGGAATTGTACTTGGGAATGAAACAATCATCCCCTATTTATAGGATAGAGGTGGTCGAATTTTTCAGTAGAAAATCAATGTGGGAAAAGACTTTTCTTGATCACCAAAAAAAATCTTGAATATATCTCCTATATTCTTTTTCCCATAATTAAAATATTCCACAAAAATCCCACCTCCTCTAATTATTGATTTTTCGAAATTAATGATGCAAGATTCCAAGATTTGGATCTTCTTGAATTTATGAGATATTCTTGTATTTCAAGAAATACATATCTTCCATAATATCTTTTCAAGAAAATCAAGAAAATCTTTCTTGCCCATTATCTTCAAATTTTCAAAAATTCTATATAGATAACCAAGTGGGAGATTTCTTGAATTTAATGAGATAATCTTGTATTCCAAGAATACATATCTTCATTCCATAACAAAATTCAAAGAAAATCTTTCTCCCTACTATATCTATAATTTTGAAATTTACATGGAAAAAATAAGCAACAATATTTATTTTATTTTAATCACATTTTTCAGTTATTGGACTATTTGTTGGGCTACTCAGGGGGCCTTTAGGAGAATTAAGATTGGACCTTCTAATGGACCTTGAATATCTAATATTGAGCCACAATATAATTCAAGCCCATAAATATTAATTAATCACACTACATAATTAATATTGCACTATCCATCTTAACCCATATTACAGTCAATATGGCTCCTGGTCATTATTTCCCGTGTTTAAGATTATCTAGTCCATTAATTAATTCAAGCCACTGAAATAGCTTTCCATTAATTTACATCTTTTATCCTTGGTCGAGGAACGGTTCAACATTATTATCCATACCGGAAACTAATTCCACTTACAAGATTTGGTATGAGAAAGCTTATGAACCTCCCAAGGGGGCAAATCAAACAAGCGTACTTGCACACGATTCTTCGTATTAAATCTTAGCAATCACATGTGACCAATAATATTGCCCAAGATAAAAAGTATTGAATCTCTTTGATTCGCTACCCATGATAAGTCAAAGCAATAGTTACCAATCCCACGTGATCCTATTTAAGAGATTTAAGATTAAGAAACAACGAACCACCGAGGTCTAATTCTTCCTTGTTCGGTTAAGAAGAATTTATCCTCCCATGGGTCCTATTCGAAGGCATCACCATGCACTAGTGTAATCCCATGGTCAAGACAAACCAATCTGAGCCTTACACCTCAACCTTTCGCGATGGGTTGTTCATTTCCATCTAGGTCGTGAATGGCGTACTTTTAGTTACAAGGGACCCATTAATTTAATCTTCCGTGATCCGGTATCACTAAATTAACTACAATGTAACACGTCATTTAATTATTGAACAGCTTATGCAAAGAAATATATGTAACATTCAATCATATTTAAAGCATCGATGATAAACAATTTATTTCAAAGAATAAGTCCGAAAATTCAGTTTTAATATTATACAAAGTAAAAAGCATACTTTTCAATATAATCCCAACAATCTCCCACTTATACTCAAAGTCTGCTTTTAAGTATACTACAACATGTCTCGCGTAGTCCGTGACATCTAATGTTCTCTACACGAACCTAATAATTTCTCCCACGTGTACTCAAAGCAGATTGGCAACGGTCTTGACACCCATTCCTTCCACATGTCTCTCGAATGTATTCAGAGGCAGACTCTTTGTGAATGGATCTGCTAGGTTGTCCTCAGACGCTATCTTTGCCACATCTATATCTCCTCTCTTAACGATGTCTCGTATAAGATGGTATTTCCTTTCTATGTGTTTGCTGGCTTTGTGGGCTCTTGGTTCCCTTGAATTTGCAAATCGCCCCCAATTATCACAATAAATCGTGAACTCCGCCGGGCAAATTCGAACCACATCTAAGTCCAATAGGAAGTGCTTGAGCCAAACCGCTTTTTCATTTGCCTCGCTTAGAAGCTACATATTCGCTTCCATGGTAGAATCTTTCTGGCATTTGCTGACGCTTCTCCATGTCACGGCTCCTCCCCCCATGCAAAACACACTACCGGAGGTAGATTTTCTGGAGTCTACATCTTATTGGAAATCCGAGTCCATGTAACCGATGGAGATTGGATTACCTGACTGATAAACCAACATTCTATCCCGAGTTCTTTTCAGATACTTCAGAATATTTTTAACTGCCATCCAATGTTCTCTCCCCGGGTTACTTTGATATCTTGCCACCATGCCTACGGCAGCGTATATCCGGTCTCGTCCTATAAATTGCATACATAAGGCTTTTCGACAAATTAAAGCATAAGGAATACCTTTCATGTCATCTATCTCCTTTAGGCTTATGGGACATTTTCTTAGATAGATGGATTCCATGCCTGAAAGGTACGAATCCTTTCTTGGAATCTTGCATGCTGAAGCGTTTCAAGACAATGTCTATGTATGAAGCTTGCGATAACCCGATCATCCTTTTCTTGCGATCTCGAGTGATCTTGATCCCAAGGATGTGTCCGGCTTCCCCTAAGTCCTTCATATCAAACTGTTTTGAAAGCCATGCCCTTACGTCTGACAACACCTTCACATCGTTTCCGATGATTAGAATGTCATCTACGTATAGTACTAAGAATACCAATGCAGTTCCGACACGCTTTTTATACACACAACTTTCAAAATCGTTTTGATCAAACCCATAAGACTTTATAACATGATCAAAACATTGGTTCCAAGCTCTGGATGCTTGTTTGAGTCCGTAAATGGACCTCTTGAGCTTACAAACTAGGTGTTCTTGGCCTGTTTCAATGAAACCTTGGGGTTGTTGCATATAGATCTCTTCATCAAGACTTCGGTTAAGGAAAGCTGTCTTGACATCCATTTGCCAGATTTCAATGTCGAAATGAGCAGCAATCGATAAGAGAATACGGATGGACTTAAGCATGGCTACGGGCGAAAAAGTTTCCTCATAATCGATCCCTTCTTTCTGAGTATAACCCTTCGCCACTAGTCTTGCTTTAAAGGTTTCAACCTTCCCGTCCGGACCTCTTTTCCTCTTATATACCCACTTGCATCCAATGGGTTTGACCCCATTAAGTGGTTCGACTAGCTCCCACACTCTATTATGAAACATAGAACCCATTTCGGCTTTCATTGCTGTTTGTCAAGAATCTGCATCCTTATCTTGGAGCGCCTCGTCATATGTCCATGGGTCTGATTCGTCTTGTCCGGGAATCAAGTCCGAGGACTCTCCTATTCCCATGAATCTCTCGGGCTGTCTAACAACCCTCCCACTACGACGAGGCTCCTGTTGTGAAAGCGTATCGTTAGGTATATCATCTAGTACAGTTGGCACTGAGGTTTGCCCTCTAAGCTCATTTAAGGTAATCTCACTTCTGAGTTTTCTTTGGTTCAATCGTGAATGGTTCATATAAAATTATAAATTCGTGAAGTTGGGGTATAATATATGTTCTTAATTATTAATATGAGATAATAAACTGACAGACTCAAAGAGACGTGAATTGTCTATTGTTTGACCCTTGGATTTTTTAAAATCATTATAATTAAGTCGAGAGGAGATTGAATTGCGTGTATATATTGGCTGCGACAAATCATTAACTCATAGAGCTACGGTATTCAAATTATACCCTAAGGACTCGTTTGGTAGGGGTTATTGGTGTGTGATAGATACATTACGCCCATAATATTATATTTGGTAGAGATTATGCATTAATATATAGACCCTTTAAAAAATGAAGGCCCGATCTCCACTGAACTGAACTCATATAATAATGGATCCGTTCTTTGGAGGTGTTATTCATAAAACTACCAATTTTTATAATCTTTTTTTCCAAATTTAACCCCCACTAATCCACGTACTAATCATGTAAATTGGCAGTTCTCTTCTATTCCGAAAATTAGGAAAAAATTAAATGAAAATCCCGTCCATATATGAAATTAGTTAATTAGGTGAAATCGAAGTTCGCTTCAATTCCTAAATTTAGGAAAAAATATATGAAAATCCCCATATGAGATTGTTAATCGAAGTCATGAGTTTCTCAAACATTTCGGTCTTGCGTGAATAATTCCTTCCATAGGCGAAATCGAAGTCAATTTCTCAGACATTCAACATTCAATCTGTAAATTCGCTATTTCCTTTTATTCAATGGTTTGCTCGGTTATTATATGAAGTGTTCCGAATCAGTTTCAGGCGATTCCGGGTGAAGGTTGCAGTGTTCGAAGTAAACAACATTTATTTTGTTGAAATTAATTTTGGGGTCCTATTATTGTTGCAAAGCATTGCTCTGTGTCCTGTTTAGATATGATTCCAGCTCCGGAAAAGATACAAGACCTGCTGGAAAGCAAGAAATGAGACGATCATTCATAATTAGGTCGAGAAGAGATTGAATTGCGTGTATATATTGCCTGCGACAAATCATTAACTCATAGAGCCATGGTATTCAAATTATACCCTAATAGAAAATTGACATTTAGTTATAATAAATTTGTCACTATAACTTTTTTAGTATAAAGTTTTTAGCAATAGAAAACGGTATTTAATGAAGTCATCCTGTCACTAATATTAAAAAAATTTAACCTATCTATTCAGCATATATAGTTCAATAGATGCACGGCATGGGCATTGCCAGATGAGTCAGAGTCAACTACACTTATATTGATTAACCAATCTTGAATTGAATGAAACTAATTTATTTATTTTATTTTATTCATATACGTCCTGCATCGAAGATCTCTGAATTAATTAAATAAGAGTGTTGTAATTTCGCTGCAACTTCTTGATTTTGATCTTGGTCCTAATAACTTATGATTTTTTTGTCTTAGTTCTGTAATTTTACATAATTCGACTTTTTCGTTCTGTCACCCACTAGTTACCTGCAATAGCAGGTGATTGGACTAAGAAGTCGAATTTTGTAAAATTATAGGACCAAGATCATAATTTACAGATATTGATTTTAGTTTTGTAACTTAGAAAAAATTGATTTTTTAGTCCTGTCACCTACAATAGTCGGTGACAGAATGAAAAGTCGAATTTTGTAAAATTACATGATCAAGATAAAAAATCGTAAATTAGTAGGACCAATATCAAAATTTATCAAAGTTACCGGACAAAAAGATCATTTTTTCCTATTTTAATTAGCCGAGTTTGAATCACAAATGGTCCCATAATTTTGACCTCAAATAGATTTAGTCCCATAAGTTTTATTGTCGTCAATTTAGTCCCAATAATTTTGACAATTTCCAATTTTAGTCCCAAATCGATCGAAAATATGTCGTTTTGCCGTTTCAATTTGAGGCTTACCGTCGATACTTATCATGGATACCTGCAAAATTATGTCATAACCATTTTACAACTAGAAACATTGACGCTTATACTTTGCCAATTGAACTTTATCACGTATACTTTGTCAATAGAACTTTGCCACATATACTTTGTCAATAGAAACATGCCACACATAATTTGTAAATAAAAGCTCGCCACATATACGTTGCCCACGTATACTTTGCCCACATATACTTTGCCATTGAGCACGGAGGGTTAAACCCGAAAACCCGTCGATCCCGGACCTTATCAGGCCCTTGGCTATTAGAAATTTTACCGTAGCACTGCGAGCCTTCCCAAAGCCATATTAATGAGCCTGGTTATTCTCGAGAACAACTTTCATTGTCCCGGACCCGTGAAACTTTGCCAATCAAATATCATATAGGAGCAATTAATTCGCATAGCGAATAAATCAAATCATTTATTTAAATATACAAAATAATCAGGCATTAATTGACAGTCAATAAACGTAAGAATTAAAGCAAACAAAACCCCACCTCGAAAGATGAATACAAACGTGATAAGTAAAAGCCTTGAATGATCTAGCCCTGGTAACTGCGGTCGCCTAATATAATAAATGAAGTTTCAGAATCTTTATTAATGACTTATATATTTGTTTAATAGACACTTAGTATCCTAACTAATAGCATGCAAAACATATATACTGATTTACCACTACTAAGAGTATTAAACAAACAATTAGACTGGACTATTAGAAATAGACCCAAACTCACGTGTAAGGTGCTATCCAAATTAGGGTTACATAATTATAAGGCCTAGGTTATAAAACTATTATATCAGAATACTATCTTTGATCTTTTAAATTAAAGAATAAAAATTTATTAATAAAATAAATTATTGGCTCTCTGATTTTCCAACAATACGAGTCACTTGGCCCCTTCTCTTCAAACCCACATAAGACATTAATTGATAGTTATCTGGCTTATAAAATTAAAACAGTGAAGTGGCCGTTCAGTAGCAGTTTTAGGTGTCTTGGAGTGTTAACTCAGATATTTAAGGGTTTAACGTAAAAAGGGATTTAAGACCACGCACATAAACATTTAGTTATATACTGAACATAAATCTTACTTCAACAGATAACACTATGATAAGTACAGGAAAAAAACTGTTGCAGCGGCTAGAAGCTTCGACTCTAAGAAAATATATATAGATGAGATTGCTACTGAGAGAGATGTATATTCTGTGTTTTTCTTTGGTGAAAAGACCGAGTATTAAAAGGGCAATTATCTTATTATTCCAATTTCCAAAGACGTATTTTTCGACAATTACACTACAATCTTTTCAAATTTTGTACATGTCAGTTTTCATCAATCGTATAATACATACAGGAGTATAAAATTGAGAGTCAAGCCGAAACACACAGTACTGTGGTTAATAAATGCAGGATGTCTTTTAATGGCGGCCGTTGGGTCGTGGTTAAGTTGGAAATTGGGTCCGTCAAAGTGGCCAACTTGAGGGCGGCCGGGATTTGGTGCATGGCTTATCGATCAAATCAAATGTACTCCATAATTTTATTTTAAAAGAAATCAAAACTTTATTTTTCAACGTAATATGTGGTATTACATTTTACAGAAAATTCTGATTTTGTGGATCATTTATCTTTAATACACTAAAATGTGACAGTATTTTATATATTAAAATGTATTACCAAGTTTGGCATAGGACCGGCATGTCTATAACAATAGATCTAATCTTAAAATAAAGAGGAAAGAACACAACTTTTGATCTAAATAAAATGAATATAGATATAATAAAGAACCCATTGATAATATGGGTATAAGTGAGTCAACTCGGCTCACGAGCTACTCATGCTCGATTCGAAAAAAGTTTGAAATTGACTCGAATTTAATCGAGCTAGCTTGACTTCGGGCTATTAGTTCTCGAGTTCGAGCTCAATAATAAAAGGCTCGTCAGGCTTACGGGCTAATTAATCGAGCTTAGGGGTACAATCTAGCACAAATTACACCCACCCTTCTCAAAATTTTAAAGCTCGATCAATGTCCAAGTTATATTTCGTCTCACTATGAGACGGTCTCATACAAGTGTGTCTCAAAAGAAAAATTAGTATAGAATTAACCTTTAGATATTTTAATATATATATTACTATTTTTTGTTATATTATGAATTACATTGTTGAGTAAGCCAGTAAGGTGACTTCGGAAATCAAATATTCTTATTGAAACACACTTGCATTAGTTGCATGAGACGGTCACGTTGAGATAGGGTAATTTAAGCATGACACTTTGACATTTTGAGAGGAATGAATATTAATTTTTACTAATTTATTACCTAGTATCATTTATGAACACCGTCTCATAATTTTTTTTATTAATATCATTTAAAGATAAAAATATCCAATTCGAAAATAGGACCATAGTTTTGCTTTTTCCAACACACGTGTATTCAATTTTTTCAATATTGACCAACCGCAACTCCGAGATTCCAAAATACTCTTATGTGGATTATTTTAACTGTATTTATAATTTAATTTATTACATATTCCAATAGAAGTTAATAAAACATAGTATTAAACTCACCCACAAAGGCTTTATAATTTTTTATTTAAACAAAAGAACAATTAAAACTTAAATGCAAAAGTAAATATCGAGAAGACCATCGACAATAATTGAAGGCTCGACCCAATAATAAAGACTTGTGAATGACCCAGATGCAAAAAACGATGAGCCAATCATTGACTTTTCTACGAATAAGACAACGTAAACATTAATCCGTTTTAGTATAGTTTTACAAGTCATCTTCATCATATATTCACTGGCAGCACCTTTCTACTAGTGATTGTTCTTTTCTTCGATCCACCACACTCATAGTGCAATCAATATCCCTTTCTCTAATTTGATTTTCGAGGCATATGTTTGTTAACAATTTGACAACAAAAAATTGTCTTCACAAAACAACACGATGAAAAACAAAATCAAAACTCTCACTTTTAGGAGATAAATTAAATAAAAGGCACTCAACTCGGAAGAGGAATTAGAGGCTCTCAACTAAGAAGAGAAATCAAGAGTCGCA
The DNA here is from genome assembly GCA_037126765.1 of Stenogyne calaminthoides. Taxonomy (NCBI): domain Eukaryota; kingdom Viridiplantae; phylum Streptophyta; class Magnoliopsida; order Lamiales; family Lamiaceae; genus Stenogyne; species Stenogyne calaminthoides. Next base: position 1,699,624 of record JBBCBC010000042.1, read on the forward strand.
CGATCTAAAAAGACGACAGACGACAACATGAAAATATAATTATCACAGTGATTGTACAGATAACTCGTATCTAAAACTTACAAAATTAAAAAACATAATAAAAATTTACAAAAATTAAAGAATGATCTACTCTTCAAAGGTCTCAAATCGATCCAAAACCAAACTGATACCGATAGATGAACAGATCTGATAGAAAGAACACTGTTATAATTTTTTAGAGAGAGAGAGAGGGGAGAGAACCCACTGCTAAGGCTTAATAATTTAGAAAATACAAATATTATACTTATCGCGTGGTTAATAATTATATTCCAAAAAGAAAAATATCATTATGGCATTTCAACGATAAATTAAATTAAAAAGATTTAAAAAAAATATTATTTTGTATTACGTAAAAAATCAGATAATGTTAAAAAAATTGATTTAATATGCAACTTTTTTACTTTGCTGGACGTGAAACAAATTTAAATAAATAAATTATCATTTCACAATGCCTAATTAAATGAGAAGTGACTAGAAATGGGGTTCTTCTTGTTAGATTTTAAAAAGTACAGACACAAAAAATAGAAAAATACAAATCCCCAAAGGTAACATGCTACCTATAAAAACTACATAAAATGTCATATATTCGAAAATTTTACCACTAAATTATCAAAAATTAAAAATCAATGTACCTAACATATCATTATCTATTAAAATATCAAAGTCACTATAAGAGTATTAAAACTTCTAAAAACGTGCTTTCGTTAAAACTTTAAAAATATCCCCTGAATCTCCTTTTTTCAACGTTTTAATTTCTGGCAGGTAAAATTTCAACAAGTTCATCCTAGTTGGCGCACACAGTCTGTACTACCACTCTATAATCACCCACCATGCATCTCAAAATAATACTCCACTAATATCCCACTTAATTAATTTCAACAATAAAATTAATTAAAAAGTAGACACTCTCATATTTTCAATAACCAAAAAATTCAAAACATCATTCAATTAAATATTTTTGCAGAGACGCCGAAGATCTTTTCTTATTTTACTATTCAGGTTAATTCAAACATAATAGTAATTTATTTATATTACATCTTGACATTCAATTAAACCTTCTTTCCTGGAAACTTTAAACTCCAATCAATTCCACTTTATTTAATATTTATCGTGTATTATATACTAAAACTGGGAGCCATATGTCCCATAACATTTTCAAATAAAACAAACCTATATTCAAAAAAGTAAAATATTTTCTTTTAAACGTATAATATTAAAATGGCCGCCGGCTTGCTACAAAATATTATATTATCCATTCAATAATTTTATTAATTCAGCAATTTGTGCCTATATATACAACCCTTACAAAACCCAGATAGAACCATCCATGCAACTCCCAAAAACAAGATAAAAATTAAACCCCACCTAGCAAAATATTCTTCATAAAAATAAAAAAAATGATTCAAAACGCATCAAAATCACCCTTCCTAAACTACGTCGTTTCAATCTCCATGCATCTGAAATGGGCATGGGGTCTTCTTTTTCGCCTATCTTTCTTTCACCATTCGAATATTAACATCCACAATTTGAATGTGACATGTTACAAAGATATTGGTGATCATGATTGCGGTGAGACGGAAGAATGTGCGATTTGCTTATGCAAAATCGACGACGACGATGTAATTATGGAGCTGAGATGTGATCATTTGTTTCATAGGGCTTGTTTGGATAGGTGGTTGGGTTGTGGTGGCATGACCTGCCCGGTGTGCCGGAATAGATTAAAGGCACCGGCGTTTGCGGCGGAGCTCAGCCGAGAAGTGGTCTATTTTGACTTCTGCGCCTCCGCTGATGGTGGCCGGGATAGATGGTGGATACGGTGATAGAGTTTGGTGGTAACAAAAATAAGACAAGATTAATTAATGGCTAATTAGGGATGAAGAGTAATTGTCCATAATTAATTATTTTCTTGAGTCTGTGTATAAGTGCTAGCTCGAGATGTAATGTTGATATCTTGTTTTATTGGGTGTGCATTAATTCCTGATTAATCCTATTATAAAAAATGAGTAACTTTTTTGTTTATTCTGATGTTAAATTTAATTTAATTTGTTCCCTTAGCTATTTGATCGAGATTAATTTTACGACATCCGCCCTTCACAAAAAATTAAAGAGTTGGTATGCTGTGAAATTTGTTCACCGTGAAATTGGTTTTTTTTTTACAGGCATACTCTTTAGTAATACAAGTCACACCCTTCAGTTATCACTGCAATACCCTCTACTATAATATAAGTCACACCCTTCACTTTTATGAGTAATACCCTTTATAGTAAAAAGTATTCATACTCTTTATAATAAAAAGTCACCCTCTTTAGTAATATAAATCATACCCCTTAATTAGTTTTACCGTGAAACTTGTTCACCCTATATTCTGCCTAGCAAATTAATAGATTGAGATTGATACTTCCAACTTCCAAGTGTTACTAAATTTCTAACTACTTCGAGTCAAGGTCAACGGATGATGATGATGTTGGTAATTAGTATATCACCTCTAAAGTGACGAGTACAACTTTTATTTTACAATGTATTTATTATATATATTTATTTATTAAATACTTTCCACGGAGAATTTAACATGAGTAGAATTAATTTCAGTAATATTAAAAGAAGTGGATGGAACATTAAGGACATGAGCCGCATGACTAGTCTCCTTTATTATTGAGTACGCTTTAATGTGTGGGATCGCATCGGACACCCCGTCATCACTAGGGTTTTTTAATCCATAATAGTGGGCGAGCCTAAACTTTGATATCATGAAAATTCCGTATATAAATTTAAATTCAGAATATGGGTAGTAGTTTTTATTTTTATTTTTCAAAAAAAAAAATATAGATAAAAACGTTCACAATATTGTCCTGTGCGTGGCAACGATAACATCACTAGCCCATTTTCTATCAGTTGTTAAATCACATATAATTCAATGTTCACTTTTTTTTTTTTGAGCGCATATTAAAAGTCATTTTTTATTTTGACAAAGTATAGGGTGAACAAGTTTCACGGTGAAATTGGTTAAGGAGTGTGACTTATATTACTAAAGAGTGTGTTTTTTTACTATAGAGGATGTGACTTTTTACTATAAAGGGTATTACTCATAAAAGTGAAGGGTGTGACTTATATTATAGCAGATAATATCGTAATGATAATTGAAGGGTGTGACTTATAAAAAAATTTCAGTTTCACGGTGAACAAATTTTACAGTATACCAACTCCTTGCTTACAATTTATATGTAATTATACCCTAGATATCTAATGCGTATCTTAGATGTTCACTTTTGTGACCGTATCATTAATAGTATATGGTTGAAAGGTTGAATTAGAATTGGAAAATTCCAAACTACATCATTTTATGTGAGAATATTTTTACCTAAGTTGAAAAAGAAATCATTGGTTACACATATCAATTACCTGGCCTATCAAAGCCTCAAAATGCGGTGATAAAAGTCCAAAACAGAGACTCTAAGCAGACTTTATTAGCAGTTACTTCGAATTATATATTTCTCAAAAAATAAAATTACTTCCAAATACAAATATTTAAATTGCTAGCAATGACTTTATATTCAATTATATGCTATGTTAAACGGAAAATAAACTCAAGTTAAAAAAATTACTAGTCTCATTTTAAAATTGCTTCAATATGGAAAATCATGTATTGTATAATCCCACTGCAGAAGTCCATCTACCCACAAAAGGTTTCAGAGAATCACTAGGCCCACTTAGTAATAAATAACTCATCATTTTTATTTTTATTTTACAATTAATATTCAATTCAAAGACCGATTAATTAAAGGGTTTGTTTATTGGCACCAACTAAATTGGTTAGTGCACCCCTTCTATCCTTATTTTTTAAAATGGACAAATAAAAATACAAAATTACCCTTTTTCAATTTCAATAAACATAATTTAATAAAATCTTGATTTATACACCTCCAACTCCTCCAAAGTTAGCGTCCAAGTTGTCGGCGAGTTGACGTTGAGATGCCACATTGTTATTGTAGATTTGTTTATGATCTACTCTTCCGGAAAAAAAAATTCGAAAAAATAACCAAAAAATTGATTAAAATAATTTTAGTTTTTGGATTTGTTCAACAAAGAAATTGGAAAATCCCCACATATTCGGAAAAAAAAAATCGAAAAGACCAAAAAATTCGGAAAAAAGAAACGAAAAGATGTAAATCTAAATAAATTCGAGAATAAACAAATATTTTGGCCAAAAAATTAAAAAATAGATAAAAAAAAAATTCAAAAAATCTTCCCTTATGAGCCTAAAACCTAATGAGTAACACACTCCGAAATCTCAAACATACACCACTATATCAACTCTTGAGGGTTGATACTACACATCATCTAAAAACGTTTTTTTTTTCATCAAATTAATTGTTGGTATAAATAATTATCACTTATGTTCCTTGGTTTCTTAGCAAATTTATCCAATCATATTGTAATTGTTAAGCATTATATCCAAATTACACTTTAAAAGATTACATATTATCTCTTCATCCCACAACACATTGCACTAACTTTTGAGCACATAGTTTTAAAAAAATATATAACGAGTAGTGTGTGTTAAAGGTAATTTTATAAATTTTTATATATAAAGTAAGTTGATTGAATATATGTGTAGATCCTAAAAGTAATAATGTTTAATATGTGAATATTTTTATTTAAGTGAGACGTACCAAATTTTTAATAAGAAAAATGTGCATTGTTGTGGGACGGGAGGGAGTATTTTTAAACAAAAATATTTTAGAAACAGAACTCCTGAGTAGTTTCTTTTTGACTGAAAAAGCATGGAGTAATTCAATAGTGCGTCTTTTTGTGTCGGCACGATGCCTGGAAATGATGATTAGATTTTATTAAAATATCAACGGTCATTAATGATCATCATGTACTGTGTAAAATAATTATTAGTCGCCATTTTATTCATCTCATTTTATGCGCTCAAAATATGAAAAAGAAAATTGTCTTATAGGCATGTTGTTGAAATTTTATAAAAGAAAATTGGTTTTTGGAATAATTAAAACTTTTTAATAGACCAAAAAAAGTTTTTTTTTTTTTTATCTAGTTGAAAATCTTTCAAATTTAAAATACTTGCGGTTTTCTCCTGCAGTTGAAACGATGAATTTACACCTAAAAGTACATATCTTAAATTTATACAAAAAACAAATTGTGATATTCAATTTTGACGATTAATTTGTTACTTGAATAATGACTAGCTTGAGTACTTATTAGGCTTGGCAACGAGGCGGGGCGGGGCCGGGGAACAACTCCCCATCTCCGTCCCCGCGAAATTCGGGGCGGGGACGGGGAATCCCCGCAAACCATTCGGGGAATAAACCAGCCCCGGGGTGGGGATTCGGAGAATCTCCGCCCCGCCCCGCCCCGTCTTTTTTTTTTTTTTAAGGAATTTAATCCATATTTTCCGGTTTATTTACATAAATAATGCTATATATAATTACCGGATTACACATTTCGTTCATTTTCCTTCTTTTACTCTTTCATGTAATCACGTTCAATTCCACCATGCTCTCAAATCAAATCAATTTATGTTGTTAAATGCCCTCTTCTCTGAATTTACCTTCAATCTTCTGTACCTACTTATCTTGCCCCCACGAATAAATTATGATCGAAGAAGAGTTTTTCCTGATCTTTGTGAATTGTGATGGTTAAACTATTTTTGATTTTCAGGTAAATTAGACCAATTTTCTGGGAATTATTCGATGTGTTCGTAGATATGCTAATACTTGCCCTAATTGTGTTTTTCCTCGGTAAATAAATTTTTAATTGTAATACAATATTCATTTATATATATATATATAATTATATATATATATATTAATTTAAATAATAAAAAATTAGGGGCCCGTCGGGGAATGGGTGGTGAATACTATCCCGGCCCCGTCCCAGCCCCGCCTTCGGGGGGAAAAAAATCCTCATCCCCACCCCACGGGGAATTTTCGCGGGGAATTCCCGCCTCACTGCCAAGCCTAGTACTTATATTCAAAGTCGTAGCAATGCATGCAGTACTGACTTTAGACTGAAGAAAATTTTCAAGGGTTGTAACTTTTGTAGGATCTAGGGAACATAAATTTTAGACTGAAGGTATTTTTCATGTTATAAAATTGGAACAAATGATTCAATTAGGTAAAATGGAAATTGGAGCAAATAATTCAATTAGGTATTATCTACAAATTCTTTTTGATGTACTTCCTCCATCCCGAACTCGATTTCTCATTTATTATTTATACTTTATACGGTGTTTAATATAAAAGTTGTTTATTAACATAGACAGACTAACGTTTCCCGGGGTTGTGCCCCCATTAAAGTTTTGTTTTCAACTAATATATGTATGTTATATGATATATTGTGCAATACATACTTGTGTCAAACTGGTGGAGTAGTGTACTAATGTGATTGAGGTCTGTGGTTCAAATCATTGCCAATTAAGAGGCACTCTTGTTTTATTTTTCTTATAATATTTTTTAATTAAGAGGCACACTTGTAGTCTCATAGTTAGACATAACATAATTTGAGCACTAATGCTTTAACATTTTGAAACCCAATTTTGTTTTATTTTTCTTATAATATTTTTTAATTAAGAGGCACAGTTGTATGAGATAGTCTCATAGTGAGACAGAACATAATTTGAGCATTGACGCTTTAACACTTTGGAAATGTGGGTGTTGGTTTGTGCTAATTTTTACTCGTCTCATACGCATCTTTATCATTGATTAATCGTCTTCTCCGTTATTTATTGCATTCTTAATATATCTTTTTGCTATGAAAATTTTATGGATATGTTCCTGTTTATTAGTATTTGAAGGAATAAAGTGGTTCTTAATTGATTATATTTAGTATTAAAATAGACGTAGGATAAGTTGGATTTTAGCGTGTATAAACATATGGAAAAAAAATGTATTTTTTGAGATGTTATTGGAAAGAGAAAACAAGTACTATGAGATAGACTAAAATGGAAAATGAAAAATTGAATATAAAACGGAGGAAGTATAAAACTGCATTTGTTCGGCACATATCTATTAGCAGCTGTGTTGCACAGTGCGGGTGCGGAGTGCAGATGCGATACGATTTGGGTGCGGGGATTCGTAGATTTTCAAAATTTTAGGATACGATACGTCGAGGATACGTCAATTTATTTTTATTTAATTATATATATCACCTGTATAAATATAAAAAAAATTACAATAATTATATATAATACCTGTAATAATACCAAGAGTATTTAAAACACATGTTTTAATATCAAGAAATTCATCCCATAAGCAAGAAAATAACAATTAAATCAAATATCACATACCTACACAAGTCATAAGTTTTAAAATTTTACAAACCCCCAAATTTTAATAAATTTTACAAAAAAACTCCGATATGTATCCGATACGCATATCCTCGGAGCGGGATACACGTTTCCGAATTTAAAAAAATAATAAAAATTTGGGATACGCCACGTGGCGTATCGGGTGCGAATCCCAGGTGAATCCCACCCCAGGCGAATCCGATATTGCATGCTGTCCAATTTTGAAGAATTCGTGTATTAGAGATTAGCAATTTGGAGTTTGGACTTTGAAATATTTAAGAGTGTGTTTGCAAACTCTAATGAAAAAAATTAAAATATTTATTTTTTAAATTGTGAATAAAATTTGGAAACACCCCTTCCCCTAAACCTACGCTTCTAGAAATTTTACCTTCTCTTTAGCACTTTTTGACCAATTGACCCTCACATTTTCCCCAATACCCAGAATGACCGTTTAGTAATTCTTGAACTTCCACTTAATTTTATTTTTCAAAAGCACAATTTTATTACAAGCACTTGTTCATTATATTATAAAAATTTTATAATACATTCTCTTTCTCTCTTTTGTTTACTTTTTTGAAGAACAATTACAAAATGAGAAGTTAGACAATTAATAGACATTGCTCATATTAAGAGAAGCACCTACACAAGAACGGATCTTTTTTTTTTATAAGAAAAAATTCATTAAAAAGAATGAGTGGGTATAAGGAATACCCCACAAAGGTTACTAAGTTTACAATGAATATCGATTAACAATCCAGAACTATTATAGGGTGGACTAACCAATCATTAAGCATAATACAGAAGAACGGATCTAGAATTTCGTTTTAAGGGAGGCAAATTTTTTTTATTGAGTAAGAGTGATAAAATTTTAAAATCCCAAAGAAGTCAAAATAATAAAATTTCATAATTTGAAGGCATAAATATTAAATGTTCGACATCCCTACATCTATATGCGGTCATACAACGTGTCTGTTTATAAATTCAATAAAGTTAAATAGAAACATTATTTTTAAAGTTATTAAACTTAATTTTTTTGTAAAAAAAAAAAAAGCTTCTTCCTTTTCACTTGAATTTTCACTTGGGTTTCCAAACAAGCACGAAGCATACATACATTATAGTGCTACGAAGTTGATGTTTCTTATGCCTGTTCTTTAGGTGAATGAACTTAATTTAAATTTGATCTACAGTTAATTTTTTACCTCAAATATCTATTTTCTTCAATTAATCTTTGAATTTAGAAATTAGAAGTTATAATTAGGTGAATTCGTAAACAGTAGTATTACTCCTGGATCCAGTAGTGTCAGTAATAGCTGACGCTCTATAATTTGTACTTTTTCTTAAGAAAAGATTGCATCAAGGTCACATCTTTATCACCATATTATATATATTATTTTCGTACGGTCAATTTTCACAGTAAAATTAATTAAGAAGTGTGATTTAGAGCGTCTCCAACAAGGAGGCAAATTGCAACTCAAACGCAAAATTTGCCTCAATGTGCTCTCCAACCACTACTCAAATCCAGTGGCAATTTGCCTAATGTGAACAGTGTTGAGGCAAATTTGTCTTGCACTGTTCACAAACTCAAACTATTTTTTTTGTTTATTCTTTTATTTTAAGGGTTTAAATATGTGTATTAAATATAATTTTATTTATAGTATTGCTATGTAATTGTGATGACTCATGTATTTGAATTCTGATATTTTATACTATAGTTTATATTTTGCAAGAATATTTTATATCATGGAAGCAATGTGTTTTAATATTTTTTTTTATTAAATATGCAATTTTTTTGTTTTAGTTTAAATATAAATACGAAATCATAATTTAATTATAAGTAAATGTTAGATAAAATAAAAAGTTAAATTGGTAAAGTTAAGAATATTCTTATTTGAGTTAAAATTTGAGTTTAATGGTTGGAGATGATTTTCTGTTGGAGACAAATTTGGTGGCAAATTTGGGTTTTGAGTTGTAATTTGAGTTAAAATGGTTGGAGATGCCCTTATATTATTAAAGAGTGTGATTTTTTACTATAAAGGGTGTGACTTATATTATAGCAGAGGATATCGTAGTGATAACTGAAGGGAGTGACATATAATATTAAAGGATGTGACTTATATTACTAAAGAGTATGTCTGTAAAAAAAAATCAATTTTACGGTGAACAAATTTCACAACATATCAACTCTTTCGTATAACAATAGCGAGATAACAATATCTGCAATCGTACAATTACTCGAGATTTGTATCAGAGTTTGCCTTTGAATTCACTTTATACCCTACGTGAAAATAAAGTGTTAATTCTAAATAAATACATAATTTTTATATTAAATATTAGTTTAATTATAATTTTTAAAATTATGGTTAAAAAGTTTAACATTTTATATTATTGTAAATTAATAAATGTTTTTTTTCTTCGGTTGGTGATGATGAATGTCGTGACTTGCTGAACTTATAATGTGTGATTACACGGTTTAATTTTTATTTATTTTGCTACATTATTTTGACAGAAAATTTAATAACGAGTGTGAGTTTTCTTGAGATTTTTGTCACAATAACGTAGATAAAACAGAATAACGTATCAAAATAAAAAATAAACTATACAATTCTACATGGCAAGTCTGACAAGTCATGTCATCTGTCACTGGTCGGAGGAAAAAAAACATGCATTGCATTAAAGGTTAAGCTTTTTAATTAGAGGCGATCTTGCGTGACACAGTCTCACGGTGAAACGGAGTGTAATTTGGGCATTGACGCTTTCACACTTTGGGAGGTGTGGGTGTTAATTATGCTAAGTTGTACTCTGTCTCATACATGAGACCGTTTCATATGAGTTTTTATCTTTTAATTATACTCTTGAAGATCGTGATTAAATTGATACTTGATATAAAAATCGTGTATTTATTTATAATTAACCCTTAAATCGAAAACATATATATACACACACAAAAATCATTATTGGGATAATACAAATTACTTCATACAATAATAACCACAAATTAAATTTAAAGAGGAGTACATCTCAAGAAAACTGGAGAATGTACGAGGTCCGCAATATGCTTGGATCTATCTTTGATATGTGCAATTAGTTTATGATATTCATGAACCTCTCAACTTTTGAATTTTCCTAAACTATATTTTTTTCCATTTCGGTAAATGGGGGAATACATATTTTTTAAGTGAGTTCGTAAAAATAAATTAACATGCAATTAAAAAATTTGTGTATCTATATTAACTATATTACATGTCTTCTTTTCTTCAACATTTAAGCGAAATTCATCAATGTAAAGGATCTTAATTCATATTAGTTGCACTTGGACCACTACAGAGATGTTTGCAAATCTCAAGACAATGGTGTAAAAGAACTTTTTTTAGAAGTAAGGGTATGTTTTCAAACTCTAAACACAACTTCTAGAATCACTTATTTTTAAAATTATTTCTCACAGTTTTTCAAAAAAAGTGATTCTAGAAACTGTTTTTCTAGACTTTCAAAACACACCCTAAATGTGACCTATTTTTTTAAAAATAAAGTGCTTCTATCTTTTGAGAAGCACTTGGACCACCATAATAGTAGTAGTAGTATTACTATTATTATTATTATTATTATTATTATTGTTATTATTATTATTGTTGGACGTTGTTCCATTCCATGGCTACTATATCACCAAACATTTATCGATAATTTCAGGTGGGATTCTCAGATTCCCCATTTCTTTATGACAAAATTTATATTGCAACTTAAAGTCTATATGGTGTAGTCCAACTAAGAAATTGATTGGCGTATATATTTAAAATAATACTACAAAGAATTAATGATCTTTTAATTGTTGAGAAATTTCAACTAAGTTGGCTAAACATTGTAGGTACATAGCAATTTTATTGCAGAACTGATTGCGATATAGTACCAATGAGAGAAACACAACACAAGTTGATTTTATTTATGAATATTTGATTTTATTATTCAATCAATCTCACACTCATCCACCTTCTTCTTGCTATATGCTTCTTTCTATGGGGAAATGAGATACCAACCTGGTCACTGGGCTCCTCAATTGAGTGAGAGACTCAGGTTCGATTCCCTTTGAGAACAAATTGGAGTATGGGAGTTATAAGGTGGTTTGGTAAATTTGTGGAGTGTTTGGGTGCTTGGTGTACTAACTACTAACAACTAACAACTAACTTTGTCCGATAAAAAAAAAAGAGATAAAATTCTACTATCAATTTTGAATTCACCCATATTAAATTATCTATTAAATAATTTGAATTTTTAAATGGATTAAAATTCATTCACTTACACTACAAAACATATAAAAAATGACTACGAAATTTCTAATAAAAATAATTTTGTAGTTTAACAATGATGATTGTCTACAACTTACCTACAATTTTTTAAAATCATGTATAGGCGTCTTCATTTCTCAAATTGTCTATGTAAATATATATATTCATAGGTAAATTTGTTGGTAGGAAATTTCGTAATTAATTCGTTAATTTCTTGTAGTGTTTCAAGCCTCAAACCAACCAAACTTCTGTCGATTTCTTCATTACAAACCATTAATTAAGTTCCAAACCCTACCAAACTTATGCTACGAAGAGAAACTCATATGGTGTTTCTTATAAATCTACACTGTTCACTAGTGGGGTGTGTCTTATACTTTTAGGGGGTGTTTGGTTCACGGGACTGAATTGATTAGGTGTGATGGGATTGAGTAAAATTTGATTGATTTGACTGGATTTGTTGAATCAAGATATGCGTTTTGATTGTAGGATTAGATGGGATACCTATTGAAATGTCATAAACACCCTTAAATTGAATTGAAACAACCACACTTCATTCTTGTGAATCTATTCAAATAATAGAAGGACAATTTATAATATTGCATGGGATATGTTTTATCTCACCTTTCACATGAGATTGACATATCCCTCCATGGAGGGATTTTTCACATTTTCTACCCGGGCATGAAGTATATCATGGGTCCTCATCCCGCAAACCAAACGATAGATTAGTTATGATTAAAATCTTAATCATGGGTCCTCATCCCGCAAATCAAACGATAGATTAACTACGAATTTGATCATATGCCCGCAGGTGGGCACAAACTTATATGCACACCGCTTATGTGGCGCGCCACATATGCAAGGTCTCCACCATCATTTAATTAGTTTCTTTAATTAATTCAATCTTTTCACTTATATATATTCCATATTTTACCCAAATTAATTAATTATATTAAATTTCTTTTACCCGTTCCGGACTCAACCCGACCTGAATCCGAACCCGGCCCGAGTGGTTTTTAGGGTTCATAGTTTAGGGTTTAGGTTTATATAATTAATTTCATTAATGATATTAAAAAAAATTACTCGACCCGAACCCAACCCGGCCCTGGTGGTTCATGGTTCAGCCGGCCAGAATGGTTCATGGTTTAGGGTTTAGTTTTATATAATTAATGAGAATATTAAATTAATTAACAAAACTAATTAAAAGATGGTGTGGACCTTGCATATGTGGCGCGCCACATAAGCAGTGGACATATAAGTTTGTGTCCACCTGCTGTCATATGATCAAATTCGTAATTAACTATTACATTCACCCTGGACGCATAAATTGTGACCACTTCTAATCTTTCCAAAATGTAATAAAATCAGGTAAATAGCGTTGTCACACATAAATTTAGACGGAATGACCAACCTAAAGATTTCAACACAGATTAGTCAAATCAAAGTACGTGCACAAGACTGAAGTGAGCTCAATTTATTTTTAACAAAAATACTAGCAAGCCCCTAAACCCCCGCCCCCTTTTTTTTTGTATATAAGTTCACCCAACTTCTCAACTCTTTCCACATCAAAATCTTCCAAAATGTTTCGTGTTAATATGCTAAAAAATATAATTCTCATAATATCCCAAATAAAAGAGGCTTGGGATATCCTGCTTCATAAATCCTTATTCCCATCGTCCTCATACACCCCAAAAGTGCTTTCAAATATTGGGAAGCAGACTATGTACAGTTGTGAAAATAGTCCAAATGAGTGCTCTGTTTGTTTGTGCAGAATTGATGAAGAAGATGAAATAAGTGTGCTGAAATGCAACCATGTTTTTCACCGGGTTTGCTTGGACAGATGGGTCGGGTATGGGCGCTGGACATGCCCTCTATGTCGAAATCATCTCAGGTTTTTCCCAGGGTCTAATAGTAGTGCTCATAATCAGTTTCATGAAGAAATTTTGGCTTTCAGTTTCTCTCATGTTACTTCTGATAATAAGACTAGATGGTGGCTGCGTTAGTTTTTAATCCACATCACAAGGTGTGGAAATTGTAGTTGTAAACTGGGATTTAAATCGATTTGGTCCCGTAATTTTGCACCTTTATTGAAAAGGTCCCGTAAGTATCACATGTTTTAATTTAGTCCCGTATGTTTCCAATTTGTGCCAATTTCGTCCCAAATTGCCGGAGACCGGTCAAACCACACAAAAACGATGTCGTTTTAGGAGCGTGTGTTACACGCGCCCCTAATTTCAATCGGAAAATGCTGACTTGCAAAGATTTGGACACGTGGCACGCCACATGTATATTATTCCTATTACAAAATAAATAAAAACGAAAATTAAAATTACACTTAGTTAAATATGGATTAAAATAAATATATATCAAATTAAATTAAATATATATTCCAAAATCAGAATTCAGAATAATATTAAATAAAAAAAATAAATCAAAATTAAATGAAAAAAGGAAGTTTCCTGGAAACTTCCCCACATCACACCCAAAATTTAAATTAAAATCAGAAACAAAAATGAGAATGAAAAATCGCAAAAATTAAAACCCCAAATACTCAAACAAGATTGAAATTATACTAACACCCCAAATCCCCAATTCACGAATCAAAACTGGTGGAAGCCATTGAAGAACAATCGAAACGTCGGTGGAGATTCAACCGAGAGCTCCAACCTCCACACAGATTGCGACGCGTGCACCAGCACACCATCTCCGAGTTCACTCATCTCTATCCCCAGAGTCGACTCTGCATCAACTCGTCCCAGTCGTCAGATCTCAACCAAGTTATCCTCTCCGAACCCCCCATCCCCTGGGATCTACCTCCCCTACCAAAATTCAAGGCGACAGAAATCACTAAAGATGATGACGACAGCTGCTGTAAACATCACTTTATTCACCACATGTTTCTTCTTCGTCGTCGTCTCGATTCTCCCCATTTCGTGAGTAAAAAATATGTATAAAAAAAATAAGAAAGGGATCCATCCATTAACAAATTTGGGAAAATGTTTCAGAGAGGAAATGAGTGGCGAGACTGGTTGAGTTTGGATTGGGTGGAGCGTGGGACTGATTTGGGGTTTGTAGGGATGAAGACATGGGTTTAATTAGGTTTGTTATTTATTTTAATGTTAAGCTTCTTCTTTTTTTTGGTTACTTTTAATTTGCTTTTCAATAAGAAAATTATACGTCATTTTATAATTGATTTATATATTTGAAATTGAATTTTATATAGATTTTTTTATTTTAATTGTTAATTATTAGATTTACATTCAATTTTTTCTTAAAATCATACCTTTAAAAAAATCAGATTTTCAAATAATTTCCCAAGTTTTATATATTTCTTTTCGTAGATTCTTGTATTTTTAATATAATTTTCCAGATTTTATATATATAATTTTTTTTTATTTTGTATTTTTAATATAGTTTAATTAATAGACTTTTAGGATTTATTAATATAATTTTTTAGGATTTAATAATTTTTTACTGTATTTTTAGAGCTTATTAAAAGTTTAAAAATATTTTTTTACAATTTATTAATATTTTTAATAGTTTATAGAATTTTGTGAAGTGCAGTTTAGTTAAATTGGTTTAATTTTGTTTTTTTTTATTGTATTCTGAAATTTTAATATATATTTAATTTAAATTTGATTTATTTTATTTATAATTAATGATGTGTAATTTTTATTTTCGTTTTTCATTTTTTTTAATCGGTAAAATACACATGTGGAGTGCCACGTGTCCAAATCGAAGCAAGTCAGCATTTCCGGCCAGAAATTAGGGGCCCGTGTGATACACTCCCCTAAAACGACGTCGTTTCAGTGTAGTTTGACCGGTCTCCGGCGTCTTGGGACTAAATTGGCACAAATTGAAAACATACGGGACTAAATTGAAACATGTGATATATACGGGATCATTTCAATAAAGGTCCAAAGTTATGGGACCAAATCGATTTAAATCCTTTGTAAACTTGTTATGAATAATTTACATGAGCGTGTGTTATCTGTTGTCTCTGTTGGGTTATGGAGCCTGAGTGAAACGGGATGCAGGGAGTATGAGGCGTTCGACCAGCGCTAGAGGTCGAGCAGGTGTGCTCGGTCGAGTGTCCCCCCTATCCAGCGCCATGACGGCGCTCGAGCAATGTATGTGATCGGCCGAGAACCGCTCGACCAAGGGCTGAGGTCGGCGGTTTTTGAGGCTGGGCGCGAATTAGGGTTTGGTCGGGGATGGGCCAAATCTGGGGTTTTGGTCCGGTTTCCCGGTTCGGGTTTTTTGTATAAATAACCCCCGACTCCCGTTGTATCTTGCCTTTACTTGCCTTTATCTTATACGATATAGTAGATCTCTCTCGGCTTGGTAGTGCCCCGGACTTAGTCATTCTTGTGGCCCGGGTAACCAAATTGTTTGTTCTTTAATTCGTTGTTCCATTATTTTCTCCCATAATTGCTTGTTTAATTCCTAACAATTTGGTATCGAACATCGAGGCTCAAGGATCTGGTGGGAGCAATTATAGTGGTTAAAGGAAATCGCTTTGTTGAGAAGCTTGATGGAACGGTTTGGTTTTCGTTCGGTATCTTGGTAGGGAACAACCAATGAACGTCCCGAAATGCACAAAGGCGCTTCGAGCAAAATTTGGTTGGTCGGCGAACCGCTCGACCAAAGCCCAGTCGGCCGGGTTCCGTAGGCGATTCATGGAGTATGGGGCATTGCTTGGGTAGGTGGTTGGATCTGAAGATCAAGATGGGCGTTAGACACGTGTCTGCGAGATCGTTATGTCGAGTTCATCAAGATCAAGATGGGCGTTGACCGTGGGTTTGAGATCGTTATGTCGGGTTGGATCTGAAGATCAAGATGGGCGTTAGACACATGCACGAGATCGTCGCGGGGAATCGGTGGCGAATGATTCAAGGAAATGTTGTGGGGCGTTGTTTGGTTACAGTGCGAATCAAAAAAAAAAGCGTTGAGGGGCATTGCTTGGATCGAATGGGCGTGAGGGTCCATGTTGCGGTCTTGTGGGTCGATGATGCGGAGTTCGAGAAGGATGTTGTGGGGCGTTGCTTGGATCAAGTGTGGATTCGAAGTCGAGCGTTGAGGACATTGCTTTCGAAGTCGTGGTTTTTGCCGATGAGAGATTGGGAAGACGAGTTCTGATTGGTCGATCTCGGGTGGGAGATTGTTGGGATTGTTGGAGTCGAGTTGCGGAATGAGTCCAAGGAGGACAAGATGTTGGAATGAGTCGGGGAGGACAAGGCGTTGAATGAGTCCGGGGAGGACAAGGCGTTCGACCTAGTTGAGGTCGTGCACTTCGCTCGATGTCGGTCTCGGTGGGAGATTGTTGGGTTATGGAGCTGAGAGAAGCGGGATCGCGATGCGTAGGAGGCGCTCGACCCGGCCGGCTCGAGGTCGGCGGTGTGCACGGTCGAGTGCCCCTATCCAAATACCATGCCATGGCCTTCGAGCAATGTATGTGATCGAGCGAGAACCGCTCGACCAAAATTTTGGTCGAGAGGTTCCGTTCAGGCCCGGACGCTGAAATAGGGTTTCGGCCAGGATGGGCCAAATCTAGGATTTTGGCCCAGTTTCCCAGTTCGGGCTTTTTGTATAAATAACCCCCTGACTCCCCCATTGTATCTTGCACTACTTGCACTATCTTATACGATATAGTAGATCTCTCCTAGCTTGGTAGTGCCCCCAAACGTAGTCTCTCCTGACGAACTGGGTAACCAAATTGTTTGTTCCTTAATTCGTTGTTCCATTATTTTATCCCATAATTGCTTGTTTAATTCCTAACAACTGGTATCAGAGCATCAGGCTCAAGGGATCTGGTGGGAGCAATTATGGTGGTTAAAGGGAAATCGCCTGTTGAGAAACTTGATGGAACGGATTTTGGATTTGTCATTCGGTATCTTGTCGGGCACAACCATCGAACGTCTGAGAACGCACAAAGGCGCTCGAAAGAAATTTGGTTGGTCGGCGAAACCGCTCGACCAAAGCCCTGGTCGGCGGGTTCATTAAGGCGATCATGGAGTATGGGCGTTGCTTGGAGTAGGTGGTTGGATCTGAAGATCAAGATGGGCGTTAGACCGTGCACGAGATCGTTATGTCGGGTTCATGCAAAGATCAAGATGGGCGTTGACCGCGTGGCTGTGATCGTTATATCGGGTTGGATCTGAAGATCAAGATGGGTGTTAGACACGTGCACGAGATCGTCTGGGAATCGGTGGCGAATGATTCAGGAATGTTGTGGGGCGTTGTTTGGTTACGTGCGAATCAAAAAAGCGTTGAGGGCATTGCTTGGATCGAATGGGCGTGAGGTCGAGTTCTGCGGTCTTGTGGGCCCGGTGATCTGCGAGTTCGAGAAGGATGTTGTGGGGCGTTGCTTGGATCAAGGGTGGATTCGAAGTCGAGCGTTGAGGACATTGCTTTCGAAGTCGTGGTTCTTCTTAGATAAGAGATTGGGAAGACGAAATTCTGGTTGGAGTCGATCTCGGGTGGGGAGATTATTAGGGATTGTTGGAGTCTCGAGTTGAGGAATGAGTCCAGGGGGACAAGACGTTCGGAATGAGTCGGGGAGGACAAGGCGTTCGACCCTGGTTGAGGTCGTGCACTTCCGCTCGATGTCGATCTCGAGTTGATCTCGGGTGGGAGATTGTTGGGTTATGGAGCTGAAGTGGAACGGGATCTGGTAGTGGGAGGCGCTTCGACCGGCCTTCGAGGTCGGCAGTGTGCTTTCGGTCGGCGCCCCCTATCCAGCGCCATGAGGCGCTTCGAGCAATGTATAAAGTTATCGAGTAGAACCGCTCGACCAAAAGGGCCGAGGTCGGCGGTTCCGAGGCTGACGCGAAAATAGGGTTTTTGCCCGATTTTCGATTCGGGTTTTTGTATAAATAACCCCCTGACTCCCCCATTATATCTTGCACTACTTGCACTATCTTATACGATATAGTAGATCTCTCCTGGCTTGGTAGTGCTTTCAGACGTAGTCATTCCTGACGAACTGAGTAACCAAATTATTTGTTCTTTAATTCCGTAGTTCCATTATTTTGTCCATAATTGATTGCTTAAATTTCTAACGTCTCTGTACAACCATGCATCACCAATACATTTACAGGAACTCTTGATGTGAAAATTTGTTCATAATTATACTTATAAACTGATAACGCTATTTTTATAAACTAATATCAATAACATTTAATACTATTATATGAGTTTATAAGTGTAATGATATAAATTTCGAGTTATACATGTATTTATTAAATTAGATAAATAACACTATACCGTACCCGGAGCAAGTATTAAAAGAATCAAAATAGAAAATAAACTAGATTTGCTAAATAAACTATAATTCTCCGGTGATCAGAAAGAACATATATTTTTAGTTATTTGACCTCCCTTCTTCCATCAGTTCCATGTAGTGGGATGACGTGTTCACAATTTTATCTTTTGCTTAATTTCTTTGTATAAATTCAGTATTGGGGCAGTTATAACTTTTAAGAAAATCCCCCTAAGCAGCAAATTCTATCGACGTTCTATGTAAAATTATATTTCGGGTTAATTCTAAATAAATACACGACATTTAGATCAAATATCAATTTAATCACGATCTTCAAAATTATTGTATAAAAGTCCAACCTTTGATTTTGTTGCAAATTAATACACTTTTTTTTGCACATACTGTGAAGAGACGATGTGACTTGCCGAAACTATTGTTTTTGTTATGTCAGACTGCACGTAGTATGAAATGTCTAAATCATAAATATAAAAAATATTTAAAAAGTGAATTAAAAACAAAATAAAAAATAAAATAAATTATTTAAATCTAAATTTCAAACCTTAAAAACTAATTCTCGCTGTCAATGTTTCAAAATTAAATATATTTCCATGTTTCAAAATTAAACAAAATTAAATGTAATTCATTAGTTTCTCTCCACTCATTCAATCCACCCATTGTCTATTGTCACTCTCTCAACCCCTCACTTGATGTTCTTATTGCAGTCGATCTCCTTAAACTAAATTTGTGAATTATTTATTGAGATTCGATCAATTTTATGAAATGAATATAAATTTTATTTTAATTTATATTTAATTGTTTTTTTTTAGATTTTAACTTGTTTTAATTATTATTTTTTGTTTTTATTTATTTAAAAAATATGTTATATTATGTGGAATAATTTTAAAAATACTATTTAATCTGCATCATCCTAACTGACAAGTATACACATGCTTCGGTGAGTCACGTCAGCTCTTTGCGGCCGGAGAAAAAAAAAACGTGTATCGATTTGCAACAATATCAAAGGTTAGGCTTTAATACAAAAATCTTGAAGGTCGTAATTAAATTGATATTTGACCAAAAGGTCGTGTATTTATTTAAAATTAACACTTATATTTCATCTTCTATTTCAACTTTACTTATACATATTATGTGAAGAAAATATTTGGAAAATGTAAATCTAGACCCCTAACATATTAGCTCAGACGCATGTAAATCCTTAAACCTCTCAAGGAGTATTCCAGATTCAAGTAAATTTTAAAAGTGTTTTTTGGTGCATCTTTTTAAAAATTGATTATATAGATACTTCAACTAATCAAAAAAAAAAAAATATATATAATAATAATTTTATGTCCAAATATGTATATGCCAAAATAAGAATACTATATCATAGTTTTAACCGTGTATTAATAAATTTTAAACAGATTATGAACATGCTTTGATTGATGAAACTAGTCTCATAATATAGGGTTAAGTTTTTAAATAACACAATTAAAGCCCATATCTAGGTTTTATTTATAAAATCAATTTAGGCTTGTCCCAAAATTTATTTCTCAATATAGGAGTCATGCCTAGCAGGTATTGTAGACTTGTAGTGTCCATCTGAACAAAATTTATGCCAAATTTAGTTTTATCTTCTACAAGGAAAGGGAAAAAAACTATTGAGAAAACCTAATTCTGGCTCCGAAAAAAAAGACGTTTGAAAACTTGAGCAGCTTATTAAAAGACATTCTATTTTTTAAGTATTAAAAGATGACAAAAACTCATATGAGACGGTCTCATGCATGAGACGGATACCATCAAGACAAATCACATCCACCCTTCCCAAAGTGTTAAAGCGTCAACGCCCAACTTATGCCCCGTCTAACCGTGAGACAGTCTCATGCAAGTGTGTCTCTTAAAAGATATTCTTAAAACTGAGCAGTGTATTGAAATTTTTTCCTATTCATATGTAACACACAAAAATTAATAAATTAAAATGGCAATAAGTACTTGAAAATTTAAAATTAAGGGAAAAAAAATCGGTTTAAATACGATAGATGTAAAGGTCCCAAAATAACTTCTTTTAGCACACTCGTTAATTTACACGAAAAACTTTTTCAAACCTGTTTCAATACAACCATGGAAAAAAAAAAGAATGATGGCACAATCATACACCACACAAAAAAAATTGTACCTTATAGTTGTACAACAATCATATTCCTTGTTGTCTAAAAACCAATTCAATAGCATGTTGCTGAGGCTTTGTTAGACTCTGCATTCCAAATAGAAACTAGAATAAGCTACTGAAAATAATATGTAACTAAAGTCATAAGTGTGAATATGACTGAGTATGAAATAGAGTGATAGATTGTAGGATGATTTAACGAGACCTGGAAAAGATGCTGGAAAAATGTTCTGTCACTCTCAGAGAACTTCGCCAAGAATTCAACGAGATAATTAAGCAAATTGATCTGGAAGGTGAGCGTGAAAAATAATGTTAGAAACGTGACTATAATTTGCAGAAGAAAATCAACACTGCACCCCCACCCCTACAAGATACCTCATTTAGGGGATCGGCGCTGCAAAGAAGTTCATCTTCATTGTCATCTTCTTGGTCCTAAAATAAACAGATAGTCAAATAAGCGAATTAAAAATCAGCAGAGTTTGGTAAACTTTAGATGCTAGCAACGACCTCATTAAAGGCTTTTGCCATTGCATCTAGATATTCATATGTAGGTCTGTTATGTGATGTAGCATTAGCTGAGAAGAGAAAATCCTCATCATCTCCAGCGTTTCCATTCTGAGCTTCTTCCCAATCGCTATCCTGCCATATGAATTGCCAAAATGATTCTGATTCTAGCTTGTAATCATGGACGTGATAATGCAAAAATTAAAAGTGATTGTAACCTACTACCTCATTGTCTCCATCTACTTGTTCTTGGATTTCTAATAATGCATCCGCCAATAAAGCCAGAATCTGTTGCGCCAACAAGGGTGAATTTAAACCACAATAAAGATTTAATTACAAAGAATGTGCTCTGCAGATAGCAAAATTTTAGAGATCCATAAACTGGAACACGACTCTCAGATAATCACTAAGGATTTCAGCTAGTACAATTAATGCTTTGTTTAAACCTTAAGCACAAAACGAGAAATTCTGTTCATTATTTGTACAAGGAGTTGGTGATTTCTCATACGAAATAAACAGCTTTACACGACTTATGGATGACATCATTTTCACTTCCTTGATTGTTCGGATTTCTTTATTTATCATATTGACAATTATTATGTTTGATTCTTCGCATTCTTAAACTCTTAAAACAGTCCTCTCAATCATGTGCTCCTTCTGATTCAGATGTTCATTCTCATCTCTTACAAGCAGAACTAACCATGTTTTGTAAAGTGGTTTCATAAACCTTTAAAACCCATTTTTTTACTAATCTCTATCACTGTGTTACACTCTTTGAGCAAAGTAATTATTAAATCAAGACTTCCCATGTTTCCCGAGGGATGATGACAATTAGTTAGCTTGTTCATACTAACGAAAGCCGATTCAATCATTGACAACTACATGACAAAATAACCAGACAAACAAACTTTTGCATACTTAAAATGACCTTGCCCTCAATAATTTACTGGCTCTGTGTCCACAAGTAACGGAACATAGTTGTCATTTCCAACTTCCATTTTTCTCTAACCTACATGGCTAAGCTGTGAAAGCTTCAAGGAGAACATTATAAAAATAAGAAAGAGCATCAGATACTACATAGAGCCCCAAAATACCTTAGCAGGAAGGGGGACCACTGTCCATTGATCAGGTTTTGTCTTGGCTCGCGAACGAGTTGTTATCCCAACCTCAGACTAAGAGTAAAAGAGAGTAAGTTAAATGCAATGCAATCAACGCAAAATGGTATGACAAGAAAAACCAACCTTAATAAGTTGACCTTGAACATTGATGTTTCCTAATTCAACATGCCTAGTCAAGAGTAACAAAGCCAAAGCAGTAGTCGTTACTTTAATTTGGTAGGCTCCCTGAATTTCCCCTGGAATATATAAGCAATCAAACAAATCAATTGCTAGTTGTGTAAAATTTATAAATATAGAACTACAAATTGAAACCAGACATATAAAGCAACAGTAAAGAAGTCTATGCAAAGCCATGCTTCGTATCACACCAACAACAAAAAATGAAATGTGGATGCTGAAAATTTGAGAAAAAGGGAAAGAGTTTGCAAAAAATTTTTTTTTATTATGACTTCAAAAAAACTTGGTATGGAGCAAGCAGAAAGAAAGCTTACATATTACTAAGATTTCAGCTTTTCTTTTTTTTGGAACCTCAGTTTAATTTATATCCAGAGTATGTAATAGGCAGACTGCAGACAAATAATCAGACATCAGAAATAACATGAATACTACTTGCCTTGGTGTCTGGTCCATTCAAACATTACATAAGCAAATGAATTTTGATGACCTTCAGCAGGGATTGAGACCATTAAGTCAATAAATTGTTCTACATGAGGCACACTCATATGAACCTGCATCAGAGAAAAATGAAATGTTCATCAAAATGACACAACAGAAGCAGCCATTGATGCAGTTAAATGGTTACAGGTGAATTTTAATAAAAACCAGTATGTTTAATGTTTTTGAAATTTATGAAACAGTAACATGTTTTATCCAAGTTAC
This sequence comes from Stenogyne calaminthoides, assembly GCA_037126765.1. Taxonomy (NCBI): domain Eukaryota; kingdom Viridiplantae; phylum Streptophyta; class Magnoliopsida; order Lamiales; family Lamiaceae; genus Stenogyne; species Stenogyne calaminthoides. Next base: position 1,723,172 of record JBBCBC010000042.1, read on the forward strand.
TTCTGTCAAACAGCACACAGTTAGGAACTTAAGAATGGAAGCCCTAACTCCACCCAAAAGCTAGCTCAAGAGTGGAGGATTGACTCCCACTTAAGTACCCATCCACAATTTCTTGTGGATCCGATGTGGGATCGTAACACACACTGTAGCACATAATCGCGTATCATGGTCAAGTGCTTCAGCATTTGAATAATGTAATAGGAATTAATAGTTTATCGAAATAATTAAATTGGAACGGGACACAAAAAACTCTCCAACCAGAAATTCTTAGGAAAATCAATGATAATCCAAATTGAAGCTAACCAATCTAGCGAATATTAGAAGTAATGAACTCTTCAATCCTGCAATCTGAGAAGACTGCATTCGTCTGATGAGTGCAGTAACTAGGTCTCTGATATGTTGTGCCATCTGTGAAGACAGATGTAAAATAAGTTGTAAAATGTAGCTACCAACAAAAAGTGATCCAGAGCTTTCCAAATCAGGGTCTAAAAGCCTGCATAAAATAAAAATAAAAATAAAAATAATTTTAGTTAAAATAGTAATACTAACAACAATAATTTAAAAAGATAATTGCGGGAATTTTTACCACAATACACAAAATTTAGCTCAAAAGAAATCTAAAAATCAGAGTAAAAGATAAGAGTAAATAATCAAAATCCACTCAAGATGAAAAAGCTATTTTTAGTTTTATTAAGCATATCTGCATTCCATAGCCCAAGAATGATCTTTCATAACATTCAAGGATGGGGGTTAGTACATCGGAGTCTTCTTTGTTTTTCTTAAGTGTGTGTGGGATGGTGGTTCAGGAGGATCAGGCATACTACTTAATTAATTACCTAAAAGATAATTCAAGATCTGGTGAAAAGCAAAGATTTATAATCACTAAACTAACTGAATGAGTGAATCACCTTGAAGCTACATCAAGTAAACTTCTCATAGTAAATCCAGGATCAACAGACCAAGCAAGCATATCTTGTTTTCCACCAGCCACAAGAGCAGCTAAGCACTGTGTTGCATTCTGATCACGTAAAAGTTTACTGCTGTTATTATATATTTTACCAGCAAGTGCACCATTACAAGAAAAGTGCAGGTAACATAAAAAATTATTACAGGAGACTTTAACCAAGAGAAAGTAGAGGCAACCTGCATCTCACTGTGGTCATTACTTTGAAGCACTATTCTAATGACAGAATCAAAAGAGACTTGATATGCTGCTTTTACCACATCAGCTGGAGCATTCTGCAAAACAAATCATTATATATCATAACTAGTATCCCAGTCACATGCAAACTCCATTCTAAGGTTAATTAGACTTATTTAACAGGAGTATTATTACCTTCACCAACATTGTAACAAGATCCAGAGAACCAGCAACTAAGCCATCAGGTTGTTGTTGTGCCTGAGCAATGTAGACAATATAATCATAAATAAAAGGCTAATCTCAACTGTTTTCTATTTTCCATTCCATTTTTAGCAATGTGTAAAGTCTGCATACATTACTTAGGATTGGTCCAATATATGGTAAAACTCGAGAAATCAGAGGATGCACACATCCAGGAGAATTTTTTATTGCCTGAAAAGATGTAAACAAATGTCAGTAGATGATCGTGTTTAGAAACTAAATACAGCAAGATCTTATCCAACAGAGTAGTATCAGCAAAACTCCACTCTATCTAAATAGCCAGCTTTTATCTAAAAACAACAGGGAAACTAAATAACCAAATTTCTTCTCAAAACAACAGAGAAATGTCCAAATTCCTTGCTATCCATCGAGAGTATTCAAGCATAATTGCAACAGTTTGCAAGCAACAATCTAACTTTCATCGATGAAAAGGTAGTTAACAGTCTACAGTTCTTGTTGAATTCAACCATAAACATAAAAATACAAGGTTTTGTTCAGGAGGGAGTTGATTTGACGATGGATTTGAAATGAATGGATTTATAAATCCATGGATTTATATGTGTAATCACTTGTTTGGTTCAAATTGGATTTATGAAAGAAATTATCATCCATTGTTTGGAAAAAATTCATCATTTAATAAATAGTAATAGATTTACACACTTTCTCTCTCTCTCCCACTCTCTCTTCTCCCTCCCTCCCCTCTCACTCTCACTCTCTTTCTATTAAAACTAGAGATATAGACATGCTTAATATTCACACATTAACAAACATATGGTAATTTGATATATCCTATATTTAAATACTTTTTCGTCATTTACTTCACAAAAAACAAATTGAACTCCTTCCATGTTGGAGATATAGGGAAGACACTGACAGAGAGAGAGAGAGAGAGAGAGACCAATGTGAGAGAGTAAAGAGAGAGAGAGAGAGGAGAGAGGGTGAGACAGAGAGACGAGAAGAGAGAGAGATGATAGAAAGAAGAAGCAAGAGTGGAGAGATAGTACATAGAGAGAGATATGATAGAAAGAGGAGGAATATATCAAATGACATTAATTGAGGATGGATTTGTAAATCCTCTCGATTATATGTGAAAATTAGGATTTTGAAATCCATCAAAGAAGGATTTATAAATCTGTTGATTTGATTTTTCATCCAAACGACAGAATGGATTTGATAATGGATTTATAAATCCACTGGTCCAAATCCTATATCTATCCAAAAGCAACCTAAAAGATTTTTCATGTTCCCATAAACACAGACACAGTCATACATACATTCTCCACAATCACATGTTCTGACATGCACAAATGCGCAAACAGCGACATAAGCACATCATGGATGAGAAGAATATCGCAATACAGTGTGCTGGCCCATCCAATAGAACCAAGTACATAATAATAGACCAGAAAATAAAGATATACCTCCAAAACCTCTAAAGCATCAATACTGATGAAAGGATCAGAAACATGAGAAGCCCACATGTTAAGCATGATGGGAGATAAAACGGGCTCTATTGAAGCTGAAATTTCATGACCTACAAAACCAAACAACACCTGAATGAGGTCAGAAAAATGCCACAGGAATATAACATCAGAAAACAAGCAAAAGATCAAACATGAAATCGACTATCCCTGCACTTGTACTAACCAGCCTTCACAGCTGCTAGTAGAGTTTCAAGTACAAGGTGCATAGTCTCCTCAGATGCCTACAAAGCAAGATACCAATGTCAAACTATCAACATTAACTAAGAAAAGTTTCCAGAAAACATCAGGTGTCGCCCTCACATTTTTAAGAAGATCTACAAGGGATGAGAGTAAATCTAATGCATGATGTTGAATAATTCCTGGGGTAGCATCTGGAAGGAGTTGCGATAGAGCTCGACAAGCACCAACTTTCACTGGTGGGGGCCTGTAAAAAGGAATAACAAGTAACATACAATTGAAATGTACTGAAAATAAAATATCCAAATAAAGTTCTTACACATCCATGCCAACTGTCTTAATAGCACCATACAGGAAGTGCTGTGTTACTTGGGTGTTCATCTACACCAATAATGAAACTAAAGTTAGATCTTCAATAATACATGAAAGATCTGGGATAAATAAAGGCTGAAAGGGGGTGTTGTTTAGTAATTACCATAGAAGAAAACTTTGCAACAGATGAAAACAACCGGGCATAAAGAAAGGGGTAGTCATGCACGCCTGCAAAACAAGCAAGGAACTTTCAGTTGCATGTAACAGTATTCTTGCCTCCTATAACGAAATTATTAAAATGAAATCAACCAGAATTAGGGTGATCTAAAGCATCTCATAGAGATTGTCTCACCTGTGGCCACGTCATCAGTTAAAATTTGCTCTAGCATAGTACCAACTCTGGGTGCAGAATCCTATAAACGTGAAGTCATGAACATAGACCTCGAAGAATATAATTTAGAGAGTCTACATACAATAGAAACCAAGAAGTATGTTTACTTCTCTTGTTATAAAAATATAATGCACAGACCTCTGAGTCAAGCAATTGGTCAGACACAGAAGCCAAAGCAAACAGAGTAGCCTCCCTTAACTGCCAGCATGCAATAAGGAAAATAATTTAATTTGACCACACAAAATGATGGCAGTAAATCAAGTTATCCCATTTTTCAACTTACTATCCACCAGCCAGGAGCGCCACTGTCTTTCTGTTGTTGGGACTCGCTTATTCGTCTCTCTATGGATTCAATTACTGCATCTACTCCTTCCATCCCACAAAAAGTCACTATCTCTACCAGTAATAATGAGCCTTCAAGAAAGATTTTTTAAGGAGAAACATATTTAAGCCACAGCAGATCTCATAAGAAAGGTTACATACAGTCTCCTAGGCACACATAATTATTACAATAAAGCAACACCAAACCTCATTATATAGGGCAATAACAAATGCATCAACAAAAGTCTTTTTAGAATAAAAGTAAGCTCATGCAATTTTAAAGCCGGTTTAGAAAGAGAAGTAAATTAAACAACAAAATCAATAGAAGACTAATCAATAAATTACATTAGAAAGCATTCCGGCAACCACACCACTATATTTTACATCAACAAAATAGAAAAACATGTTTGATTAAATACATAACATATTATATTATGAAATATTTGATACAAAGATATATATGTGCATGCACAAAGGTAAAACATGTAAACATTTTTCGTTCTCCTTCTGGACAAGATATAAATTGAAAAGAAAATGAAAGTGGAAACAATAACTCTAAAAAGGTGCCTGCACTATACAGCTGAGATAAGAAAGAAGCAGTGAGCTGACTGCTTCTAGAGTAGCAGAAACTACTTACCAGAAACACGACAACTGTAAGTATTGTCATCCTCATCAGCAACATACTGATTAGCATCCAGGGACCAGGTATGAATCTACATCCAAGTCGCACATGAAATATATTATGAGAGGTTTTGGGAGAAAAGGGTAAAGAAAATGCCTAAGAATTTTCACAATATGAAACCAATCAAAACTAAGTTCATTCACACAGAAATTAGTCATTTGTATGGTGGTTGAGTGTTTATTGAGCAAAAAAGACGAAAATGAGTTTATTCAAATTGCTTTAGCAATAGAACAAGATAAAACAAAAAGCTCATCTAAATTGCAGAGATTAGAATCAGGGGCGAAGCACATCACTCACATACTAAAATTAAGATTATGTAGAGTACCTGTTGTTCTGTCATTTGAAGGAAACCTACTGTATAGTAGACTAGCTCTTTCACATTGTTCATAACAACCTAAAACGGATAATATTAACATCATCAAAATCTTATAACACAATGCACATACAAGAAAATAAAAGGAGGGTTTCAGAGCAGACCTTAACAAATTTTGGGCTTCCAACCACAGTCAATAAAAACTCAAATAGCTGGGGAACCAGAGAGCAGTAATATATGTCAGTTAATGTAATAATTCCACCTTGGCCGAGAGAGGCAAGGAATACAACTTATTAGAACAGTAGCATATTGTAATAACCTGAATAACAAAGGACTCGAGACTTTTCTCAGCGCCATCAGAATCATATCTCCCATCATAGGAATCTTCAACACCTTCAATAGATGCCCGTTCATACACTTTCAAGGAGGACACAAATGTTTGCCATAGTGGCCCCACAATTACTGAAATACCACCAAACATCAGAAACTACGAACAACAAGGCAAGTATAACAATGTATCAGTATAACCTACAATATAGAAGTTCCACCAGAAATTTTTTATCAACATACCTGCAAAATGAGTTTCCACTATGGCAGGAAAGTTTTGAATAAACTGATTCAAGCACTTCAACACCTGATAAAACATATCAAAATGTTCAAATAAGTCAGTAATATGGAACACAAATGGCATCAAGGGACAGAAAAGAAAAGAAGAACTACCTCCATTCTGATGCCCCAATCATCAGGATCTTCAGACGGCACCGGGTTTTTCAAGATTGAAGAAAATTGCTCCATCCATGGCTGGAGCATTGGTAACATTAGGCCACTAGTTTCTGTCTAATTACCAGAGACGACCAAGATTGGTTAGTCTAGTAACTATAAATCAGCCAGACAATAACAAGTTATAAGTGAATACCTTGTAGACACCACTGATAACCCCTATCACGGAGATGCAATTATAAACTATTGAAAGAGCTTTAGACCTCAAAAGATTGTCATAGATCTGCAAAGAATGAAACGACAGAAAGACAAGAAAATGATACGACATTTCCTTAAAACTTCAAACGAGCTTATATTCGTTAGAGTTACTATGACTATGAGAAATTCATAAAATGAACCCAGCACATAAATATAATAAATGGGATCAACCTGAGGAGATGAAACAATCATATGCAAGCATGGGAACAAAACTGGGATAAGTTTGGGAACCATCTGGTCATCCATGTCCGATGAAATAAGAGCCATGCACCTTAAAGCCCCATGTACTGCAATAGCAACAGAAATTATTCCGATTTCAAGTTTAGTAAGTGGCATTATTTGGATAGGAAGGACTCACCAGCATTTAGTTTAGTCTGGTCATTGAGCAAACTTAAAAGGAAGGGCACAAGTTCAGGCCAATTATCTGGCCAGTCATACTGTGCAATAGTTGATACAGCAACACTTACGGCAGTACAGATCTTCTTATGTGGATCCTCTAGTAATGCTAGAAGTAGTCCTCGTATAGATACCTGATACAGGTAACATCATTACAGTAGTTTATAGTGCAATAAATATTGTGGAAGTTTATCCTATACATTTGCCCCAGGTTTCTCAATACCCAGTCTCGGCCAAGCACAAAAAGAATACATTACTAGATCAGTGGAGAGCATAATGACCAAAGTTTTAAGTTGTATGCGAGAATAGTCCTCTGTTAATTACTGAAACTTCAAGAAAAAGCACAAAAATGTATTTTGAATTTTGAGTCAAAAGCTATATCCAATATCTCAGAGCCTCTATAAATTTTGAGGGGGAAGGGAGAGAGGTCCACCAAAACTATAGTGGTTTTATGGATTATAAGACTTTAAAAATCCCAAACTTAACAATTGAAATGCATTCTGAAATATGAAGCAAGAAATGAAAAACCTTCTCATTGCCTGCAACAACAGGATGTTCAAAGTCGTCTTCATCCTCATCCCAGTGTTTTCTAATATATTGCTTCAGCAATACTGCTGCTAAGTAAATGCAAGTTAATTCCACAAATTAAAAAATAGAAGAAAAAATGGAACACATGCGAGTATCCATGAATGCAACAAATATATTAAGAAATTTCACTGAAACAAATCACAACATAAAGGATATCTGTCTTAGCCCAAACGGAAGTTCCCCATTAGCAGCAACTCTAGCTAATGCAACACCATACCCTACCATTGAAAAGAAACCGTTAAATCACTTCCACATCTGGTAAGGAGAAAAGGTAGCATAGCCAAAAAATAAAATAAACAGTTGTTCAATACAGAGAAACTCATCACTGTTCTCAATGGATAGGGAATAATAGAGTCAAGTATTATACTAAAAAGGAACGGCTTCTTTACTACACCATAGATCAAATTTAAATACTCAATAAATCGATAAATATGGTTGATTAGTAGTCGCCAACAGACTGGCAATGTGGCGTGAAACCTATAAAGCATTCTTAATTAACAAACCAACATCATATACAAATCAAGTTCTCCATCAAATCCATCGAGAACCACAATTATACACGTTGTAATTATCTTTAGTATTGCACTACAAAATGCATAAAATCATATTCAATTCCACAAAATCAAGAAACCAAAAACCTCAATACTGCGAGAATAACAAATAAGTTGCTCGATTACCGGGTTGGAGCGACGCTTGTTGGAGGGAAGTCTCCGCAAACGTTCGAATCTGTTGGGTGGGATCGAGAGACGCGTTCAAGCAATTAATCAACCATTGCTGATCGTGATCCATTCCTGTATGTATCTAGAGATAAATGAATCGATTAAACACAATTGCGTAAGTTTAGGGGCGGGAGTTTTCAGAGAGAGGTTTGTAATTGAGGGTCTTTTATAGAGATTACTAGGGTTTTGCAATCCCCCAGCTCTTTCTTTGACTAACGCTATTTTTCCTTTTTCTAATTGACTTCCTTTTTTTTCTAAGCAATTTTTTACTACTTGCTTTCCTTAATTTTGACAACATTCCGTATTGAAAAAATAAATGAATAACGTCATTTCGGTTTCTCAACCGACTTTTGCCCCACGTTCTTTTACCACGTTTTTTATAAGTTATAACAACATTTTTTTTTTCTTGTGGAAAAATTCCAATACTACTTATTAATTGAGTTATTTTATTTTATTTCCTAAGGAAAAGTCAAATTATTCAAATAAATTAATCTATATATTAGCAATATCTCCTATGTATTTTATTTCAATACACCTGTTTATAACAGCCTCCAATTAAAATTTAAATAATTAATTAAAATTTCACACACATATACATAATTATTATTGTATGTGTTATAAATATTCACCATCTCTATTATTATTTTTTCTAATAATTCTCTGAGTATTAAGGGAGCGCTTGATCGGAAAATTTTCAATAAAAAATAAGTATAGAGTAATTAATAAAAATGTTGTACCCGGTCCACCCCCGGTCAAAGTCGACATGCCTCGTGTTCGACTGATACCAAAAAGATGCTCGCCAGGCAGGCGAGCACGCCACATGGCCACAGGAACGCTCCACGCGTTCGCCCTCTCTGGCGAGCACGGTCCACGTCACACATGTGCACGCCAACATCAGCAGGGTTATGCCCCAGAGAAGAGCACGTGCTCGCCAGAATAGGCGAGCACGAGAAATGACCAACCACAAAAGGTATAGGGGCCGAACACGACTTTATCGAATAAGAGGTGGACTCAGTAACTAAACAGAGGTATCTGAACTGAACTTACTCCAGTCATCTGAAAAGCCCTGGACGTAGGCTTGGCAATGGGGCGGGGCGGGGCCGGGGACAACTCCACATCCCCGTCCCCGCGAAATTCGGGGCGGGGACGGGGAATCCCCGCGAACCATTCGGGGAAAAAATCGGCCCCATTCCCCGCCCCGCCGGGGAATTTCATCCCCGCGGGGATTCGGGGAATCCCCGCCCCACCTTTTTTTTTTTTTAATTATAAAAATCTAATTTTCACAATTTTATTACGAATATAAAAATTCAAAATACAAATTAAACAACATCTATAAAAATTAAAAAATAGTTCAACATCAACAAAAATTCGAAATATAAAATAAAGCATACAACATAAATAAAAATAAAAAATAGCTTATTGTTTATCTCATTTGTTCTTTCTCATAATTAAACAACTTCAATTCTCTGTTTCACTTGCATCCATGTCAAGCTCCTCCTCAAAAAATATATATTAGTAAATTATAATTTCAAGATTAGAGTTTAGAATTTTAAAACATATTATTTAATTATATATATGTGTGTATATATAATTTAATTATATATTAATTTAAATTATAAAATTAATTACGGTTCATGAGAAACAGGGAATGATATCCCTGCCCCACCCTCCCGACCTTCGGGGAAAAATTCTCCATCCATCCATTGGGGAATTTTGTGAGATTCCCGCCCCGTCGACGGCGGATCCTCATGAGGAAGGGATTCCCCCCCATTCTTAAGCCTACCCGGACGAACCACAAAGACAAACCCGGTCGCCCAGGAGGGTCCCCGTGCTCGCCTTGTAGGCAAACACAAGAGTGGGTGCACTGGCCTTATCCATCATAAACGAATTCTTTACCTCCTAATTCACTTTCATCAGTGAACCATCACCTCTCCTCCCCATGCACGAATGGGTCACGAACAGATCATGAGGTTTTGATGAACTAGATTTAGAAGCCCATTTGTTCTGGTTATCTTTTCTCCCAATCTTATCCAGAATCTGCATTTCCCCCCGAAGCTGAATTACTTTTGACCACTAAAGCCGTCCCAAGGTCACCTAAGAGAACACCTGTGTCCGCCCTCTAGGCGAGCACGGGACTAGTATCCAACCTCTCCATTCTTGGGCGAAAGCTAGGCAAGGTAGCACAAAGACCCGGTAGGGCACGAACATGGTCGCCCTCCAAGGTGAACATCAACTCCCTCAAGGGCGAACATAATTCATCGGACACAGAGACAAGTCACCTGCTAAGCAAATACCACTTGGATTACAAGTCAAAGCCTTCACGAGCAAGCAAAGACAGATGTCGATCAGGGGAGTCCTCCGGGACATATGTCAATACCACATGTATTCTTATAAGACAAGAAAAGACCAGCTCGTGTTTGCCAAGACAGCACATGCTTGTCAAACTGTATAAATAGACTCACTAAAGTCAAATAAAAGGTTCAGAAATTTCTCACACACTACTCTTATACTTGCTCTCCAATTCACAACGAACTTGTGCTCGACACATATACACTGTGCTCGACACATCATATTTTTGTTTGTTTAGTTGTAATAACACAAGTCACATCACATTTTACACTCAAGACGACTAACAACAAAAAAATAAAAGATAATTAATAATATTATTTTAACTCTTAAATAAGGTAATCATTATTCATAGCATTTTACTTCCTACAAATTATTCTTCTCAATCATTCTCCTACACCGTAACAAACAACATTTCTTTGTCCATTCTTTTTTACAACTTTAGAACACAAAACTAATGATGTAACCATCACGAAGACAATTTTTCCTCCAACATGTCTGATGGTGCTTGGTTCAAGTTTTTCGATGGAAATGAGAATTAAAAAAAAGAGAAGGGGACAAAAAATGGTTGTTGATTGGGAAATAAAAAAACAATTGAGAAGAAATAATTATAAAATAAAAAATTGTTAATTAAAGTGGGCATTAATTACTATATTTAGGAAGAAAAATAATGTCATTGTTCATCTTTTATTTTCATTCACATACTTAATTATCTTACTTTTATTTTCATAGTGCCCCTAAGTTTCCTGGATCTTCTTTCCTAAGCTACTTTAGTTCCTTTTCCCATACGTATGCGGTATGTCACAAGAGTTTAAAAGCCAATTGATGGATTCTATTACAGCACTGATTATTGTTTATTGCAGAAATCAAAGCCAAAATCAAACAACTCACTGGGCCCTGATTTATCGTCTTTCAACCAATCAACATCATTACAATGTCTCATGTTTATACATTCATCTGTAGGCTAATTCACTAGTGTTAATTTTACCAAGCAAACGTTATAATTCAAATGATATGACTATGTCCTGTTAAAGTTGTAGACATATCTTGAAAGCTTAAGCAAAAGATAAATAACAAAAAATCTTGAAGATAAACACAATAAAAAGAGCTAACAAGCAAATTCAAAAGAGAACAGTTTCCATTTATATATGATTCTTGAAAAACTATCAGCAAAACAGAATTTGGACCATCATGACAATTTCAAGAACTCAGAATGTTAAGATGTTCTTCCTTGTGATTTCCCAGGATGATACTTGAAAATCCATTTCCAAACCTTGTGGCTTTTACCACCCCTTTTCAACCCCCTTTCATTCACTGAAATCCTGCAAGACCCCACCCCATTACTTCTGTTCAAACCTGCAATGCTCCCTCCATTCTCAAAGCTCTGACAAAAACCATGATCAAGAGAAGCCCCACTAGTTCTTGCACCCGAAACCTCTGAATTCAAATCCAGCTTTAAATCGATGAAAGCAGAGTCATCCATGGCGGTGAAATCACTGTCGTTAGCTGGAAAATTGAAGCCTCCCCTGTTTGGCACACTGTACGTTCTGTCAAGACTCCTCCTTTGCCCTCTGAAATCAGCCCCATTTTCAGAATCAAGAAAAACCCCATTCGTGACGTCAGAAATCTTGGCGCTCGAAAAGGCGCAATCGCTGCTACCTTCATCGATGAAGCCATTTCTGAAACTGCAGAGAGATCTGGATCTTGATACCCCCATGATGTCAGAAACCCAAATCTCACTCTTGTCATCGCAGAATTCACCGTTCTTTTCAGAACCCTTGTTTCTTTTCTTCCTGAAAAGGCGTTTGATTCTCCAAAAGCCATTGCTTTTCTTGACTTGAACGCAGCTGCTGGCGCTTCTCCTGAGAAAAATCACTTGCTCTGTTTCTTTTCTGGGCTTAGGATGTGGATACGCTTGTTGAAAAAGATCACCTTTTTCTTTTTCTTTTTCTTTATCTTTATCTTTCTCATTTTCGATTAGAAACGAGACTCGCCCCACACTCCCAATTTCCACGGAATTGCGGTGCGATGAAGAAACATCAGAGCAAGAACAGGACGAAAGCCTCTGTTCTCCGCACTCGGAGCACACCAATTTCACCAGCCTGTCTTTCAAACAGAAAGCACAGATTCCCACAGAAGACGAATTTGGGTGTTTGAGACATGAAATTTCTGACGCAGCAGAGAAATTGAACTCGGAAAATTCTTCTACAGCTTTGCCCCTTTCTCTCATGGCTAAAGACAGGGGAATGTGAAGTGCAAATAAGCAGATTTAAGGAAGAAAAAAAAGATTTAAGTTTATCTTTACAAGAAAACAGTGTTGAAATGATTGATTGAGGCAAAATGAAGTGGCGAAAATTGAGAGACCTTTACGTTTATCTTTACAAGAAAACAGTGTTGATAGGCATGATTGTTTGTGTGTGTTTTGGCGGTGGGGAAATGAAGTGATTGAAAATTGAGAGACACTACACTCTCTCTGAGTTTGAGTAAAGAAGGAAATGGAAATGGAAATGTGGTTGTGCTGCTATAAATTTACTACTGGTGTTAAACTTCCTGTGGGTGTGGGGGACGCATCAATCAATTCTTTTTTTCTGTCTCCATTAAATTTTACAAGATCTTCTTTTCCTGTGCTACTTTTTTTTTTCAGTTTTTTGCTTTCTAATAGAAGAAGATGAGTTCTCAAAGTGTTTTTTTATATTCAAGTTCGTTAGGTGGAGTATTTTGTTCTTGAATTTTTGACATTTAAAAACAATTACTTTTAATAGTGATTCACTCTGCAGTTTCTTGTGGCAGTGGTGCTGTTTCTTTTCCCCTTTTTCCTCCACCAGAAGCAACGTGTCAGGGTTTAAACATATAGTATTGACTCCGAAACTCGATTGTTACATTACTGTGTGCTCGAATTTTAAGAAAAAATGATAAAGTGTTGGGGTAAAAAGAGTTGTTTATTAGTATTTTATGTGATAAAGTGATAAAGTGATGGGTAGTTGGAGTTAAAAAGAATTATTTATTAGTATTTTATGTGATAAAGTGATAAAATATGTATTTCTATTTAAAGAAAGTGGTAATCAAATATGGGATGCACGAAACGGAAATGTGACAATTGAATTTGGGACGTAGGAAGTTACATAAAAAAATTGTTATTCACATTAAATATTGTTAACTACTATATATCATAATTAATTAGTACTGTAATAGGTTATATTATCCTTCATTTAATTAATGTATATTAACCTTCTTTTTCCAAACAAATGCACGTTACTTTTTTCCATTCCCTGCGTCAATCTTTTTTCCAAACAAATGCACGTTACCAGTACTAGCAATGAGGATTTAGGAGTATAAGTATTGGTTAATTTGATTGAAGGGTCAATGCTCAAATTATACTCCGTCTAACTGTAAGATCATCTCACACAAATGTATCTCATTTCAACTTTTCAATCACAATCCACGATTTATATATAAATTCAAAATTCAAAGTGTAAATTAAAACGGATGGAATATATAGAAAGTGGCGTTACCAATAATTAATAGCATCAAATTCATGAACACTCATTAAAATAAATAAAAAGATGTGGAAGAGTGACATATAAGCGCATGCCCATTACAAATTAGGGCATCATAGCCATCCCACACGCTGTAGCCACGCCCGACCCCATGACCATAATTCATTGTATTTTGAGTCCCCCCAAAAACAGAACAATTTACTAACATTACATTACTCCTTGTAATAATCATTATGTTTCATAATTTTATTCCCAAATGACACTAGGACAACCAATTTGATGTCCCACCCATACTTGCCGCAATTATTACAATTAAACTTTGACAACAATTTGCATCATGTTTTTTTATTTCTTTTAAAAAAATATTGCATTCAACTTGGAGATATACGTTTGAATAAGCACGAGAGATAAATTACACAGTTATATCCACGAACAAATAATATAGCTAATTTGCATGGTGATTTGTTTAATTATATGGTGTGAATAATTATTCACTAGATCTGCCGTGCAAACATGCCTGTTCTTGGAAGTTTTGCCCCACTTTTTTAAAAAGAAACATCTTGAATTCCAAAACTGTTAACCGATACTAAAAACTACTATAAACAAAAAACTCAAATTAAAATTAGGGCCACAAATTGAGTTTTTTCTTAGAAAACAAAACAAAGGACAAGCTTCTAATTATGGATAATTTTTCATCATGCATTACGTTAGTACTATCCGTTGTTTTGAAACATTTAATTAAATGGAATTAATACCATAGTATATGTACGTTGATTTAAATATAATATTGTTGCTTACTTTTTTTTTTGATAAATATTGTTGCTTACTTGGTTAGACTGTCTTCTTTTCTCGGGAAATAAGGTCCATTAGAACATTATTTTTATATAAACGATATGTGATCATTGTTTATCACAGAGACATTGAAATGGAAATGGATCATCATCCATTTCATTTCTTATGTCTTCTATTTTTTTCTCGACTGCAAAAATGGTGGCCTTCCCATGAAATGGAGCTTTTGCAAATTAATAGATGAATATCTCAAGGCCTCGTTTTGTTAGATGACCGTAAACGTGCATATTATGTCTGCAGACTTAATAGAGTGAATCTTTTGTGCATCAAAGTGAATCGTGCACTCATGCAACATAATGATCTATTTAAAAAAATACTTGACCCATTAAATATATTAGACATGTTCTGTAAATATATGGGTAGAGTTGAGCGGTCTGCGGATCTTTAAATCAGGTCCGCTACACTTGGTCTGTATGAGACTTTATCGACTCAATAAGGCCTGGTGGCACATGCGCATGGAAATATTAACATCTTTGGTTGGCCCATTTTAAGCTTTATGTTATGCATGAATACATTTTAATAATGAGACACACCTGCTTGAGACGAGTTATACTTTGGACATTGACGTTTTAACACTTTGAGAGAAATGAATGTTATTTTGTGTTAAATTGTACCCCGTCTCATGTATGAATAGTCTCATGCAAGTTTTTGTCTTTAATAATTCGTTTGGTTTGGTGGTGTTGAAATCTTAATATGTGTGATAAAATTCTGCAATTACTTATGGATCCTTGATTTCAACCATTTTTTTCGAAAAGGAGAAAGTAAAATAACTTTGTAAGATCTTATATGCAACATGTATATCAATGTATTTTTTTTAAATATGTAATTTATTTTTATTGAAATATGTAACTTTTTTCGATCAAAAGACTTTAAAAGAAATTGTGAACACATCCTTAATTTAAACTTTTGAACACATGTTTTCGACAAATATAATTCTCAATTTGACAAAATGAAAAATCCTTTTTCAACTAAATATTTCTATAACATATAGTTTAACCAGATTTAAGTATTTAACGAAGGTATTAATAATATTAATTGATATAAAAGTTTTTTATATTATTCTACTTTTAAGTTTTAACGGTTCAAAACAAGATTTTATCTTTTATATTTACTATTACAGATTGGCCCTTTTACGAAGAAAAGTAGAAAACTAAAGAAATATAGGTCGGCACTTTTACGAAGGCGGCAAAAGATGGACGTGTCGATGGCGGAGCCCGGAGAAATACTGCCGGAGCGCAACGTCGATATGACGGCGCTCTACGACATGCTAAGTCAGAGCAAGGACTCAGCGGAGGAAATCGTCGCCAAAATGTTGACTATCAAGAAAGAAGCTCAGCCCAAATCCCAACTCCGAGAACTCGTCACTCAAATTCTCCTCAATTTTGTTTCTCTCCGTCAGGTCTGGTATTCATTGCACTGATTTTTCATCTGAAATTTCTGACACTATATAGTTTAGGCAATTAATTGTAATTTTTTTATCTGTTAGTTTCGTAAGGTCTAGATTTAGGGTTTACCACGATTTAGGGGATTTCGGTTTTGCCGTAATTCCATTTAGATGAAATTTGCAGTGATTGAAGATTGTTATCTAGTATCTTTGTTGTGAGGTTACAAATTAGAAAATCAGAAATAGTGGGGATTCAGAGTTGGAAATATGGTGATGTTCATATGTTTTAACTCATATCAATGTACGAAATATGAGTATCTTAGAAAGCTTCATCTGTTTGAATTGTTCTTCATCAGGCTAATAGGTCTATCTTGCTTGAAGAAGATAGAGTTAAAATTGAATCTGAACGGGCTAAAGCACCTGTGGACATGACAACCCTGTTGCTCCACAACTTGATGTATGAGAAAAATTATTATGTCAAAGCAATAAAGGCTTGCAAAGATTTTAAGACCAAGTATCCTGGCATTGAACTTGTACCTGAGGAAGAATTCTTCAAAGATGCTCCAGAGGAGATTAAAAGCACAGCATTATCAACTGATAGCTCACACGATTTGATACTTAAAAGGCTCAACTATGAGCTCTGCCAGGCAAGCCATAATCTTTTTATGTAATTAGCATGGAACCAAACAATTAAACCTTCTTATTATCAGTAAACCTTAGCTTTTTTTTTTTTTTTTTTTTTTTTGGAGGTTTAGCTTCATTTATGATATAACTGACCATTAAAAATTGGGTTCTACGGATGTCTTTGGCAGTGGTGCAATGCCTATCAAAAGTATAATGATGATGTACCTTTAAAAGAAAAGGATTGACACATATTAGTTGTTGGTATCAGTGCCGTTAAATTAGAACAATCACGATAAGCATTGATCATTGTTTACATATACATTTAATTTTATGTGTAACACACAACTTATTCTCAAAAATCTTGACTTCATGACATGTCTTTGAGTTTTTTTGTTTTCTTGGTATTTCATTCTCTAACAACTCCATATCTCAGTGGAAGCACTGATTTGATTTACTGACGCATTACTTTTCAGCGTAAAGAACTATGCAAGCTCCGTGAGAAATTGGAACTACAGAAGAAAGCTCTTCAAGAGACAATTGCCAATAGGAAAAAGTTTTTGTTAAGTCTCCCTTCACACCTCAAAGCTCTCAAGAAAGCATCCCTGCCCGTGCAGCATCAGTTAGGGGTTCTGCACACCAAGAAAATAAAGCAGCTTCAATTAGCAGAGCTGCTTCCACCTCCTCTTTATGTGATTTACACTCAGTTACTTGCTCAGAAGGAAGCCTTTGGGGAGAGTATCGAACTAGAGATCACCGGAAGCGTAAAGGATGCACAAGCATTTGCTCGTCAGCTAGCTAACAAGGACTCTGGTATCCAAACATATAGATAATTCACTAGATTCTTCTTGATTTCTCTATTTTGTCACATGATGTTTGGAATTTTTTCTCTTTTTGTCTGCTGCAAAGTACTTTAACAGTACTATGACCATTTGTCCGACTTCTGAGACATGCTAGTCTTATTGGAATAATGACCTCCTGTAAGTGTATGCATCTAAATAAAATCTCGGGTGGATTAGGAAAGGGTAATTTCAAACAGGAACGTGTTTTGGCAGTTGTTCATAGGTAATAATGACCTCCTTTTAAGTTTATGTATCCAAGATATTTTCCTAGGAAGGAAAAGGTTTGAAAAAGGAATGCAAGTTGGCTTTTGTGTAAGACGATAGGATATCTATAGAAGCACATTTTTTGCATGTATGGGAGTTGAACGGAAAAATAAACCTCCTTCCTTGAACCATTTTAAATGAGATCATAAAGCAATTAGAATCTTATTGTAATAGTTTCATGGGCCTATTTACCTGCATATAGCATACTTCGCCGATTCACAGATCAGCTTATTGTGTGATCAATGGGTAAAATATGTGTACGTGCGTGTGCCCTTTTATATTGTGAATACTGAATACTACACGTTACAACATTTTTTAATCTTATCCGATATATTCTTTTCAGCAGTATCATCAAACTTAGAGAATTCCAAGTTAGAGGATGATGCGCCAGATGAGGAAGATGATGGTCAAAGGAGGAGAAAAAGGCCAAAGAAGGTTCCAAGCAAGGAGAATCTTGACCAGTCTGGAATATATCAAAGTCATCCACTTAAAGTTACCCTTCACATAAACGATGATGAAGCTTCAGACTTGAATTCAACGAAACTTATTACCTTAAAGTTCGAGTTCTTAATAAAATTGAATGTTGTCTGCGTAGGGGTGGATGGTTCTGAAGAAGTCCATCTAAATAATATATTATGCAACTTATTTCCTGATGATACTGGCTTAGAGCTGCCCCAGCAGGTTTGCTTATTTGATTGTGCACCGATGAACTTTATGCATGTTACTTTGCCAATTTTTATAAAAGATTTTGCAACTTTTGCAGTCAGCAAAGCTATGTGTTGGAAATTCTCTTTCATTTGATGAAAGGAGAACATCAAGGCCATACAAATGGGCCCAGCATTTGGCAGGAATTGATTTTTTACCTGAGGTGTCTCCACTGCTTTCAGTCTCTGAAGAATCAAATAGTGAAACTACTAAGCATCCTTCTATTTCATCGGGTCTGTCAGTTTATCGTCAACAAAATAGGGTGCAGACTATTGTGCAAAGGGTTCGTGCCCGGAAAAAGGCTCAGATGGCTCTTGCGTGAGTCACTGCCCTCAATATTCTCTAGTTATGGAAGCTTAAGGACTAATGGATGTTCTAAAAAATCTAGCTGAACTGGACCTCACCTTCTAATCGCTGTTGAGTGCTGTTAATTTTTAGTAGTATGTAATTTTAATGGTGTAGCGTGTACGTGAATCTAATTCTCCTTTACATTTATTTTGGGCGGCTATGTTTTTGCCAAATGAAGTTTCTTTCCTTTCATCTACTTCTGAAATGTGCTTGAATTGAAGTCTCTTGACTTATGTTTGGTGTTCCAAATGATGCTACCCCTCTGTGTCCGTGCTTTGTTTCATTTTAAACTTCGATATGTTGGCTGATTTACAGGAAATTACTGGACTCACTAAGGAGCCTTAAATGGCCGACTGTGACCTGTGAGAGCGTTCCATGGGCCACACACACACCACAATGCAAATTGCATGGCTGGTTGTCCAACAGAACTACAACTTTGCCTGTTGGTGATGTTGAACAAGGTCAGGGTGATTCTGTTGATGCTCATAGTAAAACTGGGATGTCCAAAGAGGAGATGGAGACCGCAAAAGAGGATGGGGAGCTCCCGTCTTTGATTCCAGTTACTGCTGGTGTTAGTGATGCTAATCTCACACCGTACAAAGGATCTGACCTCGAGCATTTGGGAAGGCTGAGTTTGGTTTCAAAGAGTATCATGTCTCCGCTCACTCCAAAGGGGAAGTCGCCTGGCTTGAAGAAGCAAGAGGATGACATTGATCTCATGCTGGAATCTGAGAACGAACTGGACGAGCCAGTCCAAGCAGACGAGCAGTCCGATGATTTGGAAGGATCGTCGATGGTTAAGAATTTATGGGCCGATTATGGAATCCAAGAATATACTCTTGTCTTAACCCAGAAGTTGGATCATGATGGAAGGATCATGAAACTTGAAGCCAAGGTTAGTTAGAACTGCTATGACTTTTACTCTTTATGCATAACTTAGTCACTTCTTAGTTCTTACCCTAATTTTTTTTTTCAGATAAAAATAAGTTTGGAGTATCCTCTTAGACCTCCTCAGTTTGAACTAAGTCTATATAACTCTTTACAAGGAAAGAGTTTTTCTGAATCAACGTGTTCTGAGTTTTTCAATGAACTTACTGCAATGGAAGCAGAAGTAAGCATCTAGCTTGACTGATTCTTACAAATATAGTAATCCTGAATTGTGATAAGTATTTTCATTAACAAGGAGTATGCATTCTGCTTTATGAATATGCAGCATTTCATATTTTTTCATGTATTTTCAGGTGAATGCGCACCTCATAAAGATGATACCTTTAGATGAAGAAAATGTGATTCTAGGGCACCAAGTGCGGTGTCTTGCAATGCTTTTTGACTTGTTGTTTGAAGATGGGAACCCGTCTTCTGAACGCCGGCGTAATTCAGTTATTGACGTTGGTTTGTGCAAGCCAGTAAGCGGTGAGCTTGTGACTCGATCCTTTAGAGGTAGGGATCGTAGGAAAATGATATCATGGAAAGAGACTAGTTGTACTTCTGGCTACCCTTACTAAAAATTCAATCCTGGTGCCTTCGTCTTCTTGTTTCCCCTTCAGAGATTGGCCTTCACATAGCTTTAAAGGTTCTTGCTTATATGCCAATTAACAAGAAATGTTGTTAAGATTGAAATTTGGAGCCCGTTAAGGCATTTTTGTGTTTGCCTTTTTACGAGCCATAACTGAAGGCCGGTTTTGGTTAGAACAAGGTTGTGCTGCTATTTAGATAGCCTGGAGAAGACATATTAGGTGTGTCAAATCTTCAAATTGTATCCCAATTCCAACATGTCATCTCAACGTTCTATTTATGACAACAGGCCGTTACTTAATTTTCGGGGTCTAGAAATATGAAGCCAACTGTTTCTTCAATTATCGTTGACTCGTTACATGGATTTATATGTCAATACTTCTAATGTATCACATGATAAATCATGTACAAGTCAATTTATGAGAGTAATATAATTTAAACGCAGAATAAAAACCTTAGAGAAGGTTATCCATAATTGTTGAAGCTCGATTCAATAATAAAGACTTGAAATGACACAAACGTCCTAACAAATCAATAAGCCAAATCATTGGTTTTTTTATAAACAAGAAAAAATATATAATCATTATATTGCCTTAACATGACTTTAAAAGTCGTATCATATCTTTTGTCGATCCACTACTCTCACTATGCAGTCAATGCTCATTTTTCTGATTTGATTATGAGGCCAACGTTGTTTAAACTTGCAAGACATTACAAAGAAGAATAAAACCAAAACTATAACTCAAGGGAGAAAAAAGAATTAATTTGATGATTCCGTCGAATTTTTTCAGATGATATCATATCACACTATGGAATGGGTTACAATAATATCCTACCTCATTCATTTCATTTTGGGCCGAAATAGTATCAGCCCAACCTAAAGCAATCAATCTGGGCCGAATAGTATAAGCCCATCCCAATTTAAATTAATTAAGAAAGATGAAAAACAAAACGACTTCAGTTCATTCTTTGTAGCTGAAGCAAACGCTTCAATTTGCTCCAGCCTCCATGAAAAGATAATGAATATCCTCAAAATCAACCTCCACACGCGCCTCCTCCACCACCACCAAGCCAAGCTGTGGCAGGAATTTCAATTTCTCAACTCCGGCGAACGAATTTCCAGAATTTCACCATTCTTTGCTAGGCCCCTCTATCCAGTTGCCAAGAATGTTAGGGCGGTTAAGGTTAGCGCGGCAATCCCTTTTTCAATTGACAATAACAAAGAGGATGAAAGTGAAGATTTTGAAGATTACTTAGCGGAAGATGGGGAGGTTTATCAGAAGACGTTAAGATTGGTGGAGTGTGCAATGTTTGCTGCTGTTTCTGCCTTGGCTTTTCTTTTGAGCAACTCTCTAGCCATTTAGGTCTTCTTCTTACTTTCTTCTTTTGATTATATATCGAGTTCCATTTACTTTTTTGGGGGCTAATTGTTAGAATTATTTGTGGGTTTTCTACGAATTGGTCTGTGTAATGCTATGTATTGAGTCAATATTTTGACCCTCAATTTGTGTGGCTATTTCAAGATTTTGGCATGTGTAATTTGGGTAATGAGTGTAATATGATTGGCTGGAACCTCAAGTATGTGGATTTTGTTGCTAGAATTTTGGATTTTCATGTTGTTTAAACTTGGTTGTGAGTGATAAAAGTTTGAGAAATGTTAATTATAAATCAAGTTTTATACAGTTATACCAATTAGCTGAGTGTACCATTCCTTTTCTGGATTAGATTTAGCTTAACGTGAATGGAGTCTTATAGTTCTCTATCAATTTTGTTCAGTTAACTATGCATGATGAAGCAGTGGTCATTATAGGCCATGTCCATTTACCACAAACAAAAAATGTTCATGCAATTTAGTAGATTTTAATCCCATGAAAAGACAACACATAATGATTTTAGGGCAAGGCCATAAAATCCTGTAAAAGACGAATCAATTCTGGGATAGGTGACTAGATATTAATGCTGCCTAAAAGTAGTTCATTATATTTGTACAAGTGGGGATGTTTTATAATCTAACTTTGGGTGTTTGACGATGAACTTGTTTCTCCTGGTCAAGAATTCACACCTCTGCAAATGTGAAGTGTTTTACAAGTGCTATCCTCGACCCACTTACACTCATATGCAATCCCTTGTTATGCAGAAATATTTTGCTTGCTTCTTTGCTTTGCCAATTGTGTTGTCCACTATGAGATGGGGTATTGCAGCTGGCAGGAAAACCATGGTATTTCATGCCTTAGACTGTTCTTTTATATTTCTCCTTTTTAAAATATATGCGATAATACAGTCTTCATATTGTTCTTCGATCTTGTTAGGTGGCTACTGGTATACTGTTATTTATCCTATCTGGTCCAGTGAAAGCAATGACATATTTGGTGAGTTTTATTATATATTATTATTTGCTTGACTAATGTTTAAACCAGATGCTGACTTGAAATTACATTCTTGGCCAGCTATTGCACGGTTTGCTTGGTTTCACGATGGGCACTCTTTGGAGGTAGGCATGACCTAGTTTTACATTCGAACCCCTCTATATTTTTTAGTTGTTGCCCCTTCAGTTAGAAACTTCCACTTCTCTTTGTAGTCTCAACTGACCTATTGATGGTTAATAAGGTATAACACAACAGCACAAATCTCAATGTTCTTTTTTCCATCTTTTCAGGTTAAAGGCAAATTGGGGCACCTCAATCTTCTTATGCACAATTGTATTGCTTTCCCCTTAATTCTTTTCTCATCTACGATAATGTTTGTGTCCTAATCATGGTTGAAACAAAAAGGGCCTTCGATTTGCAGGTTCGAGCTACAGGAGCTCTGGCTAATGTTATAATTGCTTCGTATTTAATTGGAGAGAATATACTTGGCCTGGTAATCTTTAGTTTTCCCATTTCTCTGTTTTTATCAATTATCTGACCAAAAATATTTTGCTTATATATGTATTATTTTGGCTCGTAGATTACGATAAATGTTCATGCTCTTGTCACGAATATCCTCTCGTCCATGGGCATCATCGCTGTTCCATCAATGAATTTGATATACTGCATTTTTGGTTTCCTGGTACGTGCTATCTTTGTTCTTGCATAAGAAATAAATTGTTTTCTATCATCCTTCCCTCACTCACTTCATCTCTCGACAGCTTTTGCTCAATTGTGGTTTCTTCGTGTTCTTGCTACATCTTCTATACGCTATATTCTTTAAAAGACTTGGGTACAAGGATTCACTTAAACTACCAAAATGGCTCAAGGCTGCAATTTGATGGAAATCTATGTCATGGGAAAAAATGTGTTGTGCATATGTAGTAGTGTATCCAATATTCTTTATTTCGATGACTTTCGCTCAATGCAAATAGAAAGCAATTTTGAAAGTGCAGTTACTTCATTTTCACATGGCAAATTTGAAAACGGTGAGCATGTTTCGAGTCCTATGCTCAGTCGAGATGCACAAGCAAAACCCTTGTGTCCAAAAAGGCCTTAAAGTGTGGAGTGGAATCAAATATGTTTTTTTTCCAGCGTGACGTTCTTTTGTGTAAACTTGTTTCACTGTAGAGTTGGTTTGCATTTTCTAAATAGTAATTGTTGTTTCATTCAAAAGTATCAATTATTATACTATGAAGCAGTAGTTGCAAACCCGTTTATAACAAAAAAAAATCAGGATAGGACCTTTCTTTGGTTTGTCTTCCAAAATAGTTTGTTCTAGTATCAGGATTAGGAAATAAAACTTTTCAAATGAAGCATGATGGTAAAGCACTTCTAATTTAAACAATTACAATGATGAATAATGCACGAGTAAAACCTAAGTCGCGAGGAGTTATCTTCTCGTGAATATTCAGCCACAACTCGACAGGAACTCCATATTCGCTGCGTTTGCTAAGAGAATGTAGGCATCAGCTACAAGCTGTTTTGCAAAAAAAGAAAACGAGACATGGTGTTATTAAGATTAATAACAAGAAACAACAATCTTTTTTCGGTTTGTTAAAAAACTGAAATGATGTAGATTCAACTGTTAACAAGAACTTACGCGAAGGTACAACAGAGAGATGAGTGATTACAGCCCTATGCTTCTTTCCTGGTTATCCTGCATTAGGTTGTAAAACAGACAAGTGATTGAAGAACTAATTTGACTAAATCAAATCAAATGGTGTTGGTCCGTTTTTTTTACCTGAAGCATAAAATCCCCAGAGCTGCGGTTATTTCATGAATGACTGAAGTCGCAAAATGCAGATACAACATCGCTGCATTCATATGGTCAAATAGTTCTTCAGATTCTCTTAGTTGCTACTTTAATAATTAAAGAAACAAATATTGAAAGAAGTTGAATCCGATGAGTCGATTGGCATTGTAAATGTTACATGACCTCATGAATGTAGAAAACATCATACCTGAGTATGCACAGAAACCAAGAAGAACCCAGACCTCATTAACCAAAGGAACTCTGCAACAAATACCAACATCTCAGAATTTTTAAATAATAAAATCAACATTCAGAAATTTACAGTAAAATAGTTAATCGGCAGATGATTAATGTGATTACGCACCCATTGTTTAGCCTGGCAGTGAGTGTGTTTGCAAGGGCAAAAGGAAGATAAATTAATGACTGCAAAGAGTAAGATCAATAATCAAATGGCTTCCATATGAAAACGTAATGAAGCAACCTATAAAATGTGGAACAATACTCGTACCATGGCCATATTTGTTTTCAAACCCTTAGGTTCATCACATAAGTGAGCAAGAATCATTCTTCCCTGCAAAAACAATTATTTCAGTTTGACCCTCACCTCAATCTTTGCACAAGTTGATTTTTATTTTAAAAAAATAAAAAATTGAGTAAAAACCTTTCATATCTTACCACAAGAAACCCAAAGACCAAACCAATACCCATAACCAAAATGTGTGGATAGTTGACCATTAAATTAGCGGGAGACAAGTAATCCCTGCACAAATTATACCCAATATTAGATCATAAACAATTCTGAAAAAACAAAGCATATAAGGAAATCGAGAAATACCACAAAAGAACTCCTCCCAGCAGCAGAATAAGAGGATAAAGCTGTCAAGAAACAGAAGCAACATATTTACTCAAATTTGGGGAAAAAAATAGTAAGACATCAACTATCCATGTCTTGGAATGCATACCATTGCCAATGCTTGCACATTATTTCCCTTTCTTGCCTGAATAACCTTAAGAACATTGAGCACGCTGCACAAGAGTGATGTTTATTTAAAGCAAGTCCAAGCTTAAAAAAGTTATTTGTTGGAAATAAAACAAATAGTGAAAAGCAGGGTGGGACACAGAATAGACATGTCGATTCTTCCAAAGACCAAGCATCTATGGCGTCATAATAGAAATTGTACTCACTTGAATGAGACTGTAGGTATGACAGCAGTGATTATCATCATGTACAGTGCAGCTTTATACATCGCGATTTCTGAAAAAAAAAAAAAAAAAAATATATGAAATCATAAGAAGCTGATCCAAAACAACAAGAAAAACATAAGAGAGATGACAAAGATCAATTGGGAAAATTCAGCAACGTTAATGGTGAAAATTACTATTGTAATACACCAAGCAACCACATAAAGTAGGCATCATTAAATACCCTTGAAAGCAAGCATCACAACAATGGATGAATGTGTTTCTTTACGTAAAATATTACCACGGTACCACCCCTTAAATAATTTGCCAAAACTTACCATTTAGAACTGGAACCCAACTCAAGAATGGAATGGATTTCCCTAACTGCTGAGCCCACCATTCCGCACCTGAAATGAAAGCCATTCACTCAGACAAGAAATTCAATATGTTTGGTGATGGACGTAGAACCAACAAGCATGTGTTTAAGTTATATGATAGAAGCAGTACCAACAATAGCTGTGAAAAAATGGAGCGTATATATCAGCAAAAGACCTTCTGTAGGTCCATTTATAGCCGGAAGAATGAGGGTATGAGTGAAATAGCTACAAAAAAATAAAAAATAAATAATGAAGCATACCAATCTGAGAGCAACTTAACTAGAAGGGAGAAGTACACCTTTTGCAGCAAATAATCAAGAAAGTAACTTTTCTAGAGAAGATTTCCTCATTTAGGTGATATTTGTTTTGGGTTTTAAATACCAGGTTTTGGATTTACAAATCTAAATCCGTTCTACTTTGGGATTTTGAAATCTGGTTTTAAAAAACCACCATTATAACACCTATACACCTACTGTCACATTTTCAAATACAATCAATTCTCTCTCTTGCATTTTAATATATTTAAATCAATTTTCACATCATTCAATCATTACAATCATCCCCAACAAAAATATAATAATACAACATCATTCACTCTTACACATTGATTTGATATAAAGTTAAATCTCACCCTACTCAAAATCTCAATAACAAACACAGGCCTCACTATTTATTTTATCAAGATTTCAAAATCCCCTAGATTTCGAAAGACTTTTTTTAAAAATCACTTAAAACCCTAAACAAACATCATTTAGGCAGTTTAAGCTACCCAAGATCAAGGGGAAAAGAGAGGAAAAATCCATCCCATAACCTGCAACATGTGATACTTAAAATCATGCTGTGAATCAGCCAAGTATCCACTTACTGTTCCCACGTAGCAAAGTAGAACGGGACTGCAGATATAAACCAGAACCAGAATGTATGCCCACCACACATGACAGTGCTTCCAAAGGCTAAGGCCTCAAACTGGAAAGGGAAAAAATTACAGTGAAATTTCAAGCATCTGTATCACAGAACCTAGCACATAACACGGAAAATCGATGTACCTACCGCACATCCAAGAGCATCACATCCTGAGGTTTGTTGAGAGAGCAATAATCAGGATTATTGTCAGGATTAAATAGACAAAAAGAAGAAAAGGAAATGCAATGATAAAATACATTAGGATAAAGAATGATCAAAGAAACAAATGTCACCATGGTCAAAGAGTTCTCCCAATGGACTAGAAGAATTTGTTCTTCTTGCTTGCTTTCCGTCAACAGCATCGAATGTCTAATGTGAATTTTGGAAAGACAAGAAATAATGAAGGTTACGAACCTCTTGGTCATATATAGACATGTAAGACATATTTGGCAATAGGAGTAACACTAAAATTCAAGCTGTTGCAAAAGATAACTAGATATGTGCATTACAATATTGAAAATCTTGAACAGCATTCTTTATTTAAAAATAATTTTAGTTCCCAATGAAAGACTTATGAATTTACATGGACCCAAGTTACCAAAGAAACAGAATCCGGACTCCGACATAAGTTGAGCTTACTTGATATAAAAAGAGTAGAATTCCGTGGGCAAAATGAACCCATCTTGGAGGAGGTGAATCCAGCTTAGGTGAATATATCTGCAAAAATACTTTATTGAATAAGATATGCATGCAGGAAAAAATAATCATACATGAACAAATTAAGGTGAAGACAAGATATCCAAATTTAGAACGGATTCCATTAGGATAAGCGCCAGCATTTTATAGAAGTATAAGATTGAAGATTCAGCCAACTATAGGATGATAAATTTCTTAATATGGAGAAAACACCTAAGGCACACGTGTGAGAAAGAGAGAGAGAGAGAGCTCACATATCCAAGCAATGCAGATGTAACCAAAAACATTGATCCTATAAGTGTAATCTGCAAAAATAATAAATACAGAACTTATGAGTAAATAAACTGAGGAACAGTGCTCATAACTAAAATTACGACTCAGAATTCTAAGAGATATAACAAAGAAAACTTTACCACATTAGGTCTGAAGGTGCTCAGCCCCATGCCAGGAAAAAAAAAAGAAACAAAAGGGAGTTAGAGACCATCAAAAGAAATTGTTAGGACAGTCATTGATGACAATAGCCTAAAGACACATCCATAGCATTTTTAAATGGTCTTTTATTCCAGAAATGCAATAAACTTTTTTGCAAAAATGGCCACATAGATCCAGTACCAACAGAAGGTATCTTTCCGCCACAAAGACAACAAAGCAAATCAAAAACAGTTAATCAAGACTAGTTTTCTCTTATTGACACGAAGACATCTCCAAAAGGCTAAAACTAAGGATGGTATACATGTTAAGCACAAAAAACTGCCAGGTTATAACGGTAGAAGAAGAAACTTCAGTGGATACCAGGTTAAGAATTTTTTATACATAGATGCTAAGAGAATTTTACCAACATATAAGATAGTATAAAAAAACAGATCAACAAGACAAAACAGCAGGCACTGGTTACTCCCTAAACAATCTTGATGTCATTTAATGTTCTTATTGGTTAAGATAAGAAGTATAGATACTTCATGTTGAAACAAGGAAACGCCTACTCTTCTTCAATACGCTTTACATCTAACACTTCTACAAAAGAATCTCAGGAGCAAAATACCTTCATTTTACTTCTGCAAAAAGTTCACATTTCTGGCAAAAGTTCACAATCTTTTCCTAGTAAGCACCTTACATAATTTCACATTTTAGCCTTTTCACCTAGTAACCATCCTCATATAATTTCACAATTTCTTTTACATAGCATCCGGAAAGCATTCAACTAATTATTTATTTACACAGCCATATGTAACCTACCAAATCATGCCCTAAAAAAAGGATATTAACCAACAAGAGAAATTCAGCAGCATAAACGAAAAAACAGAAATTACACTTACGGCATCCAGAGAGGGAATAAGTTAACACACCAAGTCCAGAACGGCTGCAACACATATTTCGATACAATCGAGTTATCAACTCCACTGTACTTGTGCTTATGCAACGCCGCTACTCCATGCGCCCCAATGTATCCCATTCTTTTCTTTCGACGGATAATTTCGCAAAATTTCTCCAACCTGGGAAAAAAGATTCAAGCGAAACAAAAATTGACAAGTGAGAAAATCTCAGATCGGGGGTACATGTACAGAAATTCAGGCACTTATATGCATGTATAAACAGTATAATACATAAAGTGATTCATTTCTTTGAAGAAAACGTGAATTCTTTCAGTTTGAATATGGAAATTAGAGGAGAAAAATGATTAGGAAGTCCACCTAAGTTGGACTGGAGTAGTAGAGATCTGAAAAACCAAGAAATCTGCCTCCCGCCCGATGAGGAAGCGCCCTTGTAGGAGAAAAAGTGCTTTATGTAAATGCTTTTTCCCTAGTTTAGATTTTTTGAGAAAGATATGAGCATTTAATTATGCTTTCTTTCGTTTTTTGTTTTCTTGAATTGAAGTTAGACTGAAAAGGTGTTTAACGTGTAAAAGTGATTAATAACAATACTTTGATGAATTTAAATTTAGGATCCTTGATTTAATAATTAAATGCGAAAATCAGGATTGATTTATATAATATCATTTTGATCAAAACTCAAAACTTAAAAGTACTATATTTCATAGTTATTTAGCTTTTTTTAATAAATAGATTTTGCCAACCTTTTTAAAGTCAGTGTGAACCTTTGAAATGAAGTTTGCAGACTTCGGGTGTGTTTTGAAACACTTAAAATAGTTTTCAGAAGTATTTATTTTTAAAAGCTGTGAGAGGGAGCTTTGAAAATAAGTGTTTCTGGAAGTTGTTTAAGTGTTTCAAAACACGCCCTTCGTATGCATACCACACATTTTATTCTTGCATCGTAATTAGGGGTGAGCATTCGGTAAAAACCGAACCGAACCGAACCGAACTGAATTAACCGAACCGAATTAACCGAATTTCACACCATAATACACCGAAACCGAACCATTTAAGCCTAAAATCGATTGAAATCGAACCGATTTTTTTCGGTTCGGTTTCGGTTTAAAACCGAAAAAATCAAAATTTTAAGATTATTGAATTAAGTCATTTAATAACACAAAAATTCGGATATATATATATATATATATATATATTTATATTATTATATATTATTATTATATAATATATATATATTAAATATATTATATATATATTAAGTAAATATTTCGGTTCGATTCGGTATATTTACCGAAAAAACCGAATCGAAACCGAACACCAATTTTTTTAAAATGCAAAACCGATCCCGAACCGAAAACCAATTTAACCGAACCGAATTTATATTTCGGTTTGGTTCGATTTTTCAATTTTTACCATATTCTGCTCACCCCTAATCGTAATAATGTATCGATAAAATGCAAATATAACTAAATCTGAGATATAGTGTTGGTTCTTGAATTAAAATATATAAATACAGATGGACCAATAGAAAATAGATTGACTAGTGAAACTTAACTAGTTAATATTTGTTGGCCCCTACCTAAATTGACTATATAGTCCATTTTCAGACTACCTTTCTTCTTCACATTGAATATATTCCATTGCATATATAGTCCATCTTAATGCCTAAGCAACCTAATGTTGCCATTTATAGGATATATAGAAGTAAGAAAACCAATTTGTGTGGTTTAATTTTTTGATCTATTTAGATATTTCACTTATTTTCTATAAAAACAATGTGAGATAATAGTATTATTTTTCTTTAATAAAAATAATTAGTTTATGTGTATGTATCAATACTCAATTTTTTATGAGACTTTCATCATTATGCAGCACTTAATACCCCTCTATCTAGGGTTCGGACAAGAATATGCTTAAAAATAATGTTTTATTTATGTGGATTAAAGCCTGTCTTCGGTGCCTCATTATGCAGCTTGGCACGTGCAATTAGGGGTGAGCAGAATATTGTAAAAATCGAAAAATCGAACCGAATCGAAATATAAATTCGGTTCGGTTAAATTGGTTTTCGGTTCGGGATGGGTTTTGCATTTTAAAAAAATTGGTGTTCGGTTTCGGTTCGGTTTTTTCGGTAAATATACCGAATCGAACCGAAATATTTACTTAATATATTTAATATATATATATATATATTTATATATATATATATATATATTTATATTTATATTTATATATATTTAATATATATATATATAATATAATATATATATATATCCGAATTTTTGTGTTATTAAATGGCTTAATTCAATAATGTTAAAATTTTGGTTTTAAACCGAAACCGAACCGAAAAATTTCGGTTCGATTTCAATCGATTTTAGGCTTAAATGGTTCGATTTCGGTGTATTATGGTGTGAAATTCGGTTAATTCGATTCGGTTAATTCGATTTGGTTCGGTTTTTACCGAATGCTCACCCCTACGTGCAATATGGCACGGGGGAGTATATGTGAACATGTGCATATATTATAATAGTGTCAACTGTCAAGTGGTGTTGTGAATTGTGTATTACCAAAAAGTTTTTAGGCACATTTGTACGATATGATCTCATGGTGAGACGGATTATAATTTAAGCATGACACTTTAATATTTTGATAGAGATGTGTATTGATTTGTGCTAAAATATATCTCGTCTTGTAAGAGTTTTTTTTCAAATGTTTTAGTTGTTTATTAAGTATTGAAGTATTGAAGCACATACAACAATTTGTA
Organism: Stenogyne calaminthoides; assembly: GCA_037126765.1. Lineage (NCBI taxonomy): Eukaryota > Viridiplantae > Streptophyta > Magnoliopsida > Lamiales > Lamiaceae > Stenogyne > Stenogyne calaminthoides. Next base: position 1,754,714 of record JBBCBC010000042.1, read on the forward strand.
GTGTCCTCGTGACCTTTGACTTTCACATCTGCACAACGGAAGAATGGAAGGAAATTGGCCCAATGGGCCTTGAAGCAAATGGAGTTGAGGCCTTCAATACTTAGACAACTAATTCGGCCCAATATGCCTCTTTTTCTTGGTTGGTAGGTCCAAACCAATGAATTTTATTTGGGCCGAGTATGTTTTCTTCCGATACGTGAACAACTTTCAAAATCACTTCCATAAGAAATTAATTCACACCATAGACATTATATATTCTTTTAGGCTAGGTCTTGTATGCATTAGTTACATCGTGCATTTCATAATGTATTTTTTTAATATATAATTTGTTGTATTAAAATATACAAAACATATAATAAAAACACACTAAGGGCCCGCTTAGTATGACTAGAGAATAGAGATGTTAATTCGTGAAACGAATGATAATGGTAATGAATAGACCCATTTAAAATCGTTTTGGCCCGACCGATTAGGTCAATCAACCTCAGCCCGTTATATTTATATATACTCAATTTTATTTTATTTTTTTTTTTATTTTCTAATTTTTTAATTAATTTTTTTTTAAAGTTTTTTCACAAATTTAAATAAGGCAAACATCAATTATGGCCAATCAATTACAAATTAAATATTTCTATTTGATTTAGTCAATTAATTAAATCTCTCCAATTCAATATTTTTTAATCATTTTGAATTTCTATTGAATTGAATAAATAAGTAAAATATTAATCCATTATAAAATAATAATATAATATTTTTATAAATTCTATTATGAAATTTGTTCATAATATAAAACAATCATTATAATTATAAATTAATATTATGGTAGTAATTTATAAATGTGATGATACAAATTTTATATTATTAACATTTCATTTAAACTTTGCTCAATTATATTATTAAAGATGATGGGAACTAATTTTATATTTTGAACATTTGTTATCTGATGATGCCCTCATTCTTTTTGTCATTATTAATGTTAATGAAAATTTTTTTTAATTTTTTCGAGTCTGTTAGTCATCTATCCTCTAGTAATAATTCAACTTAAAATGAGAAATCAACATTTTTTTTTGTAATATTACACAATCGTTATATATAAAAATGGTAGGATGAATTTCAATCATCAAGCGACATTGATTGCATTGTCCTTTCATAACAATTCACGGTGCCAAGGTTCAATAATTTTATTTTATTTAATTTTAAATCATTATAAAATAATATTTAATATATTAGAGTGAATTACTGAGAAACCAATTGGACCAATTCCACAAAATCTTTATATATATAAAATTAGGGGTCTAATCAATGCTTTTTTTTTTTTAATATTACACAATCGTTATATATAAAAAGTCCTTTCAACTAAAGTTGTCCTTTCCAAGTGTCAATAATTTTATTTTATTTAATTTTAAATCATTAGAAAATAATAATTAATATAGAGAGTGAATACGAGAAGTCAATTGGACCAATTCCACAAAATTTTCAAATTCATTCTAAACCTCTCACCCCAAAACAATTAATTAGAGTGTCTTCCACTCTTAGCTTTCATCGGTCGTCTTTTCACTTCCTTCTGCTATCGTCATCTTCCAACAATGCCAACGTTAAGCTTTTGCTTTTCAAGTTTTTTACGTATTGTTGCATAGTTATGGATTTTGAGTGATTCTTATCATGGGTTTTGAATATTCTTATCATTCGTCGTTGATTCTCTGTGTTGAAAACTTTACCTTTGGTGGAGCTCCTGTTTCCAGATCCGTCAAAAGCGTGGCCGTCTTGTCTTGTCGTCCCACTTTCTTTTCATGAAGCTGCCATAGCCGTCGACTACTGCGATATCAGGTAACCATTGTCTCTTTTTTTTCATTTTGCAAGATATTTAGACGATATCTTTTTTATTAATCCGTTACTTGCCGGTAAAATTATGGTTTTTCTGATCATTCTTCAAGCAATTCCAGAATTGAAGAGTATTACGGTTCTGATAAGTCAAAGATGAAGATAAAAATAGTTGTTCGTATGATATTTTAAAGAATGTACTTGATCATGGATTTATGTTGAAAGTTATTTGGTTATACAACAATTTTTATGCCCAATTTTATTTGATTTTAAGATGATTTTATTTGAATTTAAGATGGAGGAATTAGTTTTGATTTGATTAATAGAGTGGAAGGATAAGTTCATTGGTAGTATAATTTTTATGCCAAGTTTAATTTGATTTGTAAATGGAGAAATATGTTTTAAATTTGATTAGTGCAGTGGAAGATAAAGGCTTCACATAAGCGTCATAAATCACAAAGCTTGAGTACACATTGTAGGTAATTTTTATGATTTTGCAGTTCAATTGGATTAGAAAATGAGGATTTTTTTCTTAGTATTCTCTTGAGTAATGGAATTTTTGTTTCTGATTTGTTTTGTTCAAGTCTTCCCTTTAGATATGGGTTGGTTCTACTGTATCTTCAACTTAATTGAAGGGATAAATATTGAAATGTAGTTCCTTCAACACTATTTTGCAGGAGAAATTTCAACTAACAATGTTCTTTCTCCTCCCACGTCCAATCCATAATCCAGTTTTGATCTAATTGTTTAGAATCGCGATTTTCATAATAGTCAATCCAATATAATAATATATTCATTTCTCTCTATTGTTTGTTTATAGGATTTGCTTTATGTTGCTGGATTATGCTAAGGGGCGACTTCTACAACAATGAGTGTGAATTGGGTCCTCAATAATGGGATTAAGTATCCTAAAACCACACCCATTTCTCTTGCCGTTGCCGATCGGAGAAGCCTTCGGTTGATAGTTCAAAGACGGGTATGATACTTATTTTTCACGTTGTATATCACGTTGATGAGGACGATGGTTCCAGTGATAGTTCCTTTTAGATGGTAATTTATTGTTCGAAACAAAGTGAAGACTGGATGGATTACTATTGAAAAACTTTCACAAAAGATTCAGTTTAAAGTATGCACTTCTTAACTAATTAATGGGCTTTTGGTTCAAAATTTCGAGTTATGTATATGTGTTTGTTTGCTTGCTTTCTTTCCGTTCGAGGCAAGGTTGAAAGGAGGATTCTTTGTAGACCCTAAAGCTAAGTTGATGTTCATCCTCAACTTTGTGGGTATGATTTTGTGATGCATAAAGTTATTTGATAGGATTTTTATGATTGCTATTATTGTGTTACTAAATTTCTTCTTGCTTCGATTGATATTATCATATTCTTTTCTCTATGCTTAGCCTCATTCTTTTGAGGTCATCTTACATTTTATTCATAGATCAAATTACGATTTATGTTAGATCCCTTTATATGTTCCTCGAAGTCATCTGTATCCAATTTAATGAGTGAAATCTGGATTGCAGATTATTAAAAGAATTTTGCACAGGGTTGAGCCATCGGATGAGCAGATTTGACTATTCTACTCTTTTAGGAGTTTTTATATTTTTAAATATGTCGTCTCCATTCGGAGTTTTTCTCTTGATTATTAAGCATGGGACTCAATGATGCTCTCAATGGAAGTAGTGATGAAGGCCAATCCAAAAAAAATAAAATATATGGGGCTAAATTGACAAGTGTATTTTACAAAAATTTGCAACGCTGTCCTCCGTACCTACAAGTAAGGTTACATTTTCTTTTTTAAAATTTTAATTTATTTGTTTGGGAAGCAATTTACTTTCATGAGTTTATCATTTAGTCAAAAAAGGGAACTTGATCAAAAGACCTTTTATTTTTGTTTGGTTGGACGAACTAAATCAAACATATTGTTCTCATGTAGATCTGGATTTTAGATGGGTATTTCTTATGAAATTGATACCATTCAATTGATTTTATAAATTCTTAAATGAGAAGTCATCTTTAGAAACTCGATCTAAGAATCTTGGATGAATATTTAATATTACAATCATTAATATATGGTGCGAGTCTCTCTTGCAGTTTTAGTTCATGAGACAAACTTTCATCAATTTACCTTTTTTTTCTAGAAGACACTCTTTAGCCAACATCTATGTATATTCTTGAGTTTCTTTGTTAATTGATTGAAATAATTTCAATCTCAACTTATACTAATGCTAGGTTGTGTTTGCAAATTCCTCTTAATTTCTTTGATGTTGTATTTTCAAATGTTTTGTCTATTTTGTGTATATAATATATGTACTTTCATATTTCATTCTACATTTGTCCAATGCTTGGGTTAGAGCAATCAGTGTATAAAGAACGGAAATTCAAACTTGAAAAAAATTTAAGAACATAAAACTAGATTCAACGTAAAAAAATTCTAGAACTTCCCGCTAAGTTTAATATTTCATGTGATCCACGGTTAGTAAAAAAAAATTCAAAGGAATAACACGGTTCAAGTCTACCTAAGTTAATATTTACAACAGACCCATGCAACGATTTACCATATTAGGGTTGTACGTCCCTCTGTGAATATGCACAAGTATATATAATAAATAAAGAAGCTCTCTCTGGAACAGTTTCAGGTGATTAATTCTTCGAGTCCAAGCTTTGATTTGTTGTCTCTCTCTATTTATTTGCTTTCTATAATTATATGTGGGCATACCAAACTATGTTTTAAATTTTAATTATTTTTGCAAGGTTAAGAAGTGAGTTCTTACTTTCATCGGCTTGCCTTTTGTTGAAGAACAAATAATTTTTTTGTCTCAATGCCTTTTTTGAGTGGTGGAAGCTACTTTAGTCAATAAGAATTTTGCTCGGATCTTGAAGCTTCTTTAATCAGAAAGATTTATGCTCAGATCTTAAAGCTGATGGTTAATTGTTGAATGTTCATACAAAATTATTATTTAATGGAGAGCTGATGCTGATGTGCATTGCTTAGATTTTTGGAGAATTATCTTCTTTCCTTCGATAGTAAATTCTTCTCTCAAATATTTTTTGGGGAGAGAGAGAGAGAGAGTGAGATTTGATTATTGTGTGATTTCTCTAAATCTAGAGAACCCGTAAGTGAAGTTGTGAAGAAATTTTTGGTGTTTGAAAAGGAGTACATGACAATGGAGGAACAGAGAGTTATTACCAAGAATGAAAGTGAAATACGAGATTTCTTGAAGATGACGAAGATGATTTTAGGAGTTGTTGTGAGGATGAATATGAATTACAACAGATGGAAGAGTAAGTTTGGATTCTGATGTAAATTTTAATGAATATTTTTAGTAAAATTTTATTTAAAAGATATCTCTATTGCTTGCTTGGAGATTATGGTTTGAAGATTTTTGGAATTGGAGTTTTCATGGAAAGTCGAGGCAATTGTTTGTCGATTCAGATCCAAAAAAACCTCAATTCCTATTATTTAGCATTTCAAGTCTTCCAATGAATATTTAGGAATGCACGGGCAAAAAACTAGTTTATCCTAAAATAAAACTAGTTTATCCTAAATTAATAAAGTACAGTAAGTATATGTTTAACAAATTCATTCATGCACTCAAAAAAAAAAAAAATCATAAACACTTAAGCATAAAAAATCATTCATAAAGAATGGAATCATGGGTCTATTCCTAATCATATGATTGATATGATTTTTTATTTGGAATCATGATTCCATAAAGAATGGTGATTCCCAAAAGGGTTAATTCTAAATAAATACACGACCTTTAGACCAAATATCAATTTAATCACGACCTTTAAAATTATTGTATAAAAGCCCAACCTTTGATGTTGTTGCAAATTAATACACATTTTTTTGCATCTACCGTGAAGAGACGATGTGACTCGCCAAAACTATTATTTTTTATGTCAGATTACACATAAGATGAAATGTCTAAATCATAAATATAAAAATTATTTAAAAAGTGAATTAAAAACAAAATAAAAAATAAAATCTAAAAAAACAAAATAAATTATTTAACTCTAAATTCCAAACCTTAAAAACTAATTCTCGCCGTCAATGTTTCAAAATTAAATATATTCCCATGTTTCAAAATTAAACAAAATTAAATGTAATCCCTTAGTTTCTCTCCCCCCACCCCATTCAATCCACTCATTGTCTATTGTCACTCCATCAACCCCTCACTTGTAGTTCTTATTGCAGTTTAAACTAAATTTGTGAATTATTTATTGAGATTCGATCAATTTTATGAAATGAATATAAATTTTATTTTTTATTTATATTTTAATTGTTTTTTTTAGATTTTAACTTCTTTTAATTATTCTTTTTTGTTTTAATTTATTTTAAAAATGTGTAATATTATATTGAATAATTTTAAAAATATTATTTAATATGCATCATCCTAACTGACAAGTATACACATCTTGATGAGTCATATCACTTTCTTGTGAGAAAAAAAAAAAAACGTGTATCGATTTGCAACAATATCAAAGGTTGGACTTTAATACAAAAATCTTGAAGGTCGTGATTAAATTGATATTTAACCAAAATGTCGTGTATTTATTTAGAATTAACCCTTCCAAAAAATAAAGGAATTGTCATTCCTTCCAACCCCCTTGGTTTTAGTTATTCCATCCTTTGATGAATCAATTTTTAAAATAATTATAATAATAATAAATATAAAAGAACTATGTTTAATAAAATATAAATATAATGATCCCAATAATACAAATTACAGTAAAAATAAATTTATAATATACCAAATTTAAAAATATAAATAATAATATAAAGATTTGAACAATAGTAATATTTTTCAACAATGTTAATAATATAAAAATTAAAAAAATATAAAAATTGTATTTTTTATTTTCAATAATAATTTTTTTAAATATAATAACAATATAATAATTCTCAAAATTGTAAATAATCATATTATTATTTAAAACTAATAAAATTAACAACAAAATATATAAATATAATTTTTATTTAACATATGTTTATATATCATATATAATAAAAATAATAAGAACAACAATAATATAAATATATATCAATAATTAATAATAATAACCCTACTATCCATAGTTATTGTTATTAAAATAAAATAATATTATTATATTTTTAATAGTACCGCGTAAAAAATATAATAATATTATTATATTTTCATAGTTTACCTAACAACAATAATAAACAATAATAATATTATTAAGTAATAATTTCAACTTCTAATAATAATATTAATATTAATAAATTAAAATAAATTTACACAGTTATATTTCATTCCTTCCAATAACCAATCATGAAAATAATCATTCATATGTTATTCCATTTATATCTTTATTACATTCAGTCATAATTTCATTCAATCAAACCAATCGTGTCCTTAATCATTCGATTATGTTATAAACCTCCCTTCTTAAATTAAATATGATGGATTCACCAATTTTTCCTATCATACACACAGACACAGTACAATATATTAAGCTTATAGTACAATACGCTAAAAATTTGTTGGACAATGTCCACGGGGTATAACATAGAAAAAATAATTCACCCACCCAATTTTTTGACGTTGAAACTTCGAGGAAGTTTGAAACAATTGGAAAATGACAACAAACATTTAGGTAGCAAACCCAAGTTGATCACTAATGCAATTTTGAGGTTTCCTTTTAATTTTCTCCTTCCACCAACAAGTCCAAGCCACAGGAATAAGTGATGTGTCCAATAATGCTGCAAAAGAATTCTAAAAAATATGAAATAAACAATAAAGATAATGACCTTTGTTTGGGGAGCCATATAATGTTTTTCCTCAAAGGGGACATTTTTGTAATTTAATGGCTTAGGTTAGGTACAAGAAAATACAGCTCATTCGCACGTATAAGCCGGATGGGCCCCCACCATACCAACCTTTTTTTTTTACTCAACTTTAGCATCAGCATCTAATTCATTTTATGGTTATGCTTTCCTCTACGAAAGTACAATCTAAGATCTATTATTTGTCTTTTAATTATTGTACTCTTTTTGCTCCAATTATTATCTATATTATTGTTACACCAACCACTTATTTTCTTCAATGACAACACTCAATTACATTTTTGACTCGGTCCTTTTGATTTTTTAAATTTTAAGTAAAAAACAAAAAATAAAATTTAAAAATCAAAAGATAAAAAAAATTGAAAGTGTTTAAAATGCAGAATGAAAATTAAAATATAAAAGTCAACATAACCAAAATTAAAAAGTGACAAAATTACGGAAAATTATACGATTTTTTTTCCTACTTCTTAATACATATTTGTTTCTAGTTAAATTGTATTTTTTTTTTTTTTTTGTTTTGTTATTCCAACAGACATAATTATTATGAGTGGGTATCGTATGCTAAGATCTGGATACATTCATTTCACTCATCGTTTTAAAGAAAGACTAACTATATAAAATAAAAACCCGCAACTATTCCAAAATGTAAGATTTAACTACGTTTTTTTATATTAACAATTATAATTTTTCTCAGAAATAAATCGTGACTTTTTCAAAGATAAAGTTCTTGGCGACGCTTAAAAACTTATGAAAGTGTCTTGTCTTGCCAGACATGCATCTGAAAGACCTAACCAATTATTATTGGAAAATACAAACATAATAAATTATTTTATTATAACAATAATCCATTAAATATCATAAGAATTCATAGGTCCACATATTTATTTGTTGACTCCCAATATGAAGTGAATAAGATTTAAAGAACCATAGAACAAATTTATTTTCCGAACAAAGGATAACGTGGTCCTTTAGGATGCACAATTTCTTAAAATGGGGGGAACAGATAAATTAAACAAAAAAGAAGATGACCAACCAAATCATATGAGTGAGATGAGGATAAGAATGAAATTTTATATTTTATAATATCAATAATTGATGGTTCTTTTTAACCTAAATGACTTATTAAATTATACGTTGAGCCGCAACAAAACTTGAAAGACAAGATATAATTCATTATTAAATCGAAAAGGCCCAAATCATACATCTCTCATCTTCTAAAAAGTAAATTTAAGAGGCTCCATATGCATCAAGTTCATTTTAACAAATTAAATGTATTAATTGAAATGTTCAATTATTTATTCTAAAATGTCCAATTTATTTAGGGTAAAATAAATAGAATATTTGAATATAAATAAATTGAATATTTAAAAATGCACTTGATTAAATTTAATATAGTAAAATTAATATAGTTGTCACTTACCAACTATATCAATACTTTTTTCAGCTAATTATTTAACTCTGATTTATAAAACTACAGTAGAATGATAATTATTTAACTCTGATTTATAAAACTACAGTAGAATGATATCTCATACCATGTTAGTTTTTTTTTTTATCCAAATCTTAGATGTTATTGTTAGTAGTTAACTTTATAAATAAATACTTTCAAAATCATCAATCCACTTTATAAATCCCATAACTCCAATTAGATTAGAGAAATCGAAATTGGGGGCACTCAAAATGAGGCAAAGTGGTTAGAAATTTATCCCTGGCTACCATGTATACTGACCCTATTAAGATACTTGACACTGAAATCACATTTTTGAAAACTTTTGAGAATATTTGTTTTCAAAACGTAAGAGAAAAAGTGTGAATATGATTGTGGCCTTGTGGGTAAGGGTGTAACGTTTGGAGAGAAATTTTGTAAGGAAAAATTATTATTTTTTATCTTATAATTTTGACTAATTTTAATAGTGGTCATATTAATTTACGTATTTTGATTTTGATTTTGTAATTTTATAAAATTTGATTTTTTAATTTCGTCACCTGCTAATTGCCTACAGTAACAGGTGACGTGACTAAAAAATCAAAATTTTTTATATTATAGGACTAAAATTAAAATTCGTAATAAGTTCTGTAACTTTATAAAATTCAACATTTTAATTATATCGCCTGCTATTGCAGGTAACTGGCAGATGAGGGGAAAATAAAGTCGAATTTTGTAAAGTTATATGACCAAGATCACAAAAATGTAAATTAATAGGACCACGATCAAAATGAGTCAAAATTACTGGACAAAAAAAAATCAATATTCCTATTTCGTAATTTCCATAAATCTACCTCACATTAAATTCTCTTTTCCCTATACGATTTGATAAATTGGCATTTAATATTCATCAATAATTTGATAAAGAGTTGATTTTTAATTTGGATGAATTATGCACTATAAATCATAATTCTTAAATAATGAACCCTAAATCATATATGAACTATTCTTAGGGTTGAACCATGAACCACACGGGCCGAGTTTGGGTCCAAGTCAAAAAAAAAAACCTAAAATTAAAATTAAAGTAAAAAAAAAAACTAAAAATGAAAAAAATTGAATTTTTTAAAAAAAAATTAAATTCCACTAATTTTATTGATGCATATTGTTTAAACAAGAATTTGTCTTTGATAAATCTGTATTTAATATTAGCCAATAATATAAGCCACACAATATCCGACACATAAGTAAGAAATTTCGTGAAGTGATTTTCTAGGGTTTTTCTGGGTGGTAAGACCGTAATATCAAGAAAAACTAGTGGTTAAGAAATTTTCACTACGCCTATAAATACGCTCACGAGAACGATTCAAAGGAAAAGGAGATCTGTTGGACAGCAAGTTTGAGATTGAAGAATTTCTAGGGCTTCATTCTTAAGCAGCCGCAACAAATCTCTTCTTTTTTCTGTGAGTATTTTTCTGAAATTATTATTGCTAGATAGGGCAATTATGGTTGATCTTAACTCATGATTTTGTTACGTGTTGTTTTGCAGAAGTGCAGAACGTGAATTGTGTTTTCGTTGAAGATTGCGTTCATACACAATTTAATCTATTCGTAAGTATGAATATTTTATGTGTTCTTGTGAGATTAAATCTTAGAAGTTCAATGTATATCTTTAAAAAGAAAATTTATGTTGCTAATCTTTGAAATTCTTGCGCCTCGTCCGGATGATTTTTCTTTTTGCTGTAATTCTGTGTAGTTTTTACGTTTTTTATTTTAGTTTGAAGGGTTTTTGCCCACAATTCTTTTACTGTATGTTTAATTGTTGATTGGGGAATAGATTTTATAACCGCTATAGTTGGTTTGTATGGATTGAAGCTTGTTTACCATGGATGTGTTACAGGATTAGCCCTTATCTAATTTTTATTTGATATTAGTCGTACTGTTTGGTTAATTGTTGATTTGGTAATAGAATTTATAATCGTTATAGTTTGTTTGTATGGATTGAAGCTTGTTTACCATGGGTTTGTTACAGGATTGGCCCTTCTCTAATTTTTATTGATTATATTATTTGTTAGATGATTTATGCTCAAGCTTCTCCGGCTTTTTCGATCTAGATCTCTTATTATTGATCCATATCTTCAACATAGAAAATTTTAGTTTATTTAGATATAGATCTCTCGTTCTAGATCTAGGTCTCTTGTTCCCATGGTTACTGGCCTGTTAATGATTTAATTTTGGTTCTTAGATTTATGTTTCAGAAGCTGTTTGATTTTTCCTTTCTGTGTTTGCTCTTATTCCACCACAATGGTACAATTTATTTGCCTTGGCTATGCTAAAATTCCGGTTTTCTTTCAGTAGTTTTTTTAAATGTATATTCTATGTGTTCTCTATCTCCCGTCATATATGTTCTTTGTCGTTCTTCTTTACCCTATACCCCTATTAACGTCCCTTTACTTAATGCACTGCTATTTCCCTACGTTTACCCTATACTGGTGTCATTCTCCACCATTACCATGTAATGCCAATCATCTTATGCTGGTTTCTGTTTTTTTCATACAGAAGTTGATGTTCTAATGGAGACCAAAGGTGGGAAAAAGAAGTCCAGTAGTAGATCCTTTTACGAAGCACCCCTTGGATACAGCATTGAGGACATTCGACCAAACGGTGGCATCAAGAAGTTCAAATCTGCTGCATACTCCAACGTGAGTTTCTACATCCAAATATTAGAACATTTCAATTGGGCATTGTATTCATGTAATTCAGTAATTCTAAATCATCTTATTTCATTTTGCAGTGCGCTCGCAAGCCATCCTGATATTCCCTTACTGAACTCCAATCCACACGTCACCTGACGTGTTTAGTTAATTAGATTTTAATTTTTTGCCTAGACTCCTTTTCTTCATCCTCTACTTTCTTCTTTTCTGATCTCTCTTGTTGCTACTATTCTCATCTCAAAATGGCTCTGTCTGCTTCTCCAATTGGGTTTGAAGGTTTTGAAAAAAGGCTCGAAATTTCCTTTTTTGAGCCAAGCTTCTTTGCTGATCCCGAAGGGATGGGACTTCGATCTCTTTCGAAAGCCCAAATAGATGAAATCTTGAAACCTGCTGAATGCACCATTGTTTCTTCCTTGTCTAATGGTGATGTCGACTCGTATGTCCTCTCTGAATCCAGTCTTTTCATATATTCATACAAATTCATCATCAAAACTTGTGGGACTACTAAATTGCTAAAGTCAATCCCTCCCATACTTAAGCTGGCTGAGTCCCTTTCCCTATCTGTTCAAACTGTGAAATACACTCGTGGAAGCTTTATCTTTCCAGGAGCTCAGTCATTCCCCCATCGTAACTTCTCCGAAGAAGTGGCTGTTCTTGATGGGTATTTTGGGAAGCTCAGTCCAAACAGCAGCAAGGCCTATGTTATGGGAGGTTCTGATGATGACCAACAGAAGTGGCACATCTACTCTGCTACTGCTGAATCTGTTGAAGCACACAACCCTGTTTTCACATTAGAGATGTGCATGACTGGTCTGGATAGGGAGAAGGCTTCCGTTTTTTTCAAGAACGAATCAAGCTTTGCAACTCTGATGACTAAGGCCTCTGGTATTAGAAACATCCTACCGGAATCAACTATCTGTGACTTTGAATTTGAACCTTGTGGTTATTCCATGAATTCGATTGAGGGTGCTGCTTTGTCTACTATCCATGTTACCCCTGAGGATGGCTTCAGCTACGCTAGCTTCGAAGCATCTGGGTACTATTTCAATGCCATGAATCTTGGACTGCTGATTGGGAGGGTTCTGTCTTGCTTTGAACCGAGGACGTTTTCTGTCTCTGTGCACGCTGAATTTGGTGCCAAACTGTTTGATGATCTGGATGATCTGAATGTTAAAGGCTACTCAGTTGGAGAGATGAGCCATGAGGAACTGGGAAAGGGTGGATCGATCACCTACCAGAAGTTTGAACGATCTGCTGCTGCGTTTTGTGGATCTCCTAGGTCCACTCTCAAATGTTACAGTGAAGAAGAGGAAGAAGACTGAAGAAAAGGAGTAATAAACTAGTTTTATTTTCTGTTTTTGAACTACAATCGTTTGTTTGCTTTTATTTCTATTATGTTGCGTCTTTTTTATTTTTGAAGATTATGTTTGTTGATTGACGTAGTTTATTACGTCGGATATTCAATCTATGTTGGTTTTTTTTAATAAATTGTTTGCTTGTTTGTTTTATTGCTATCTGTTTATCTATGCTGATTTAATTGTTATATTGATCATTTTCAACCGTGATGCCATATGAGTTCGTGTTTCCTCTGTTGGGTGTGGGTTGCCTCTTCTTAATAGAAGTGTTTTAAAGATTAATTTTCTGCTGCCTTCGTAATTGTTTGTTTTTTCAAAAAATAGGAACCTATATTTTTTTAGAAATATTACTGGGTTTGGTTCTTAAATATAAGTGTTTCCTGCCATTGTTTGCAACACAAAATCGAACTTGGAAGAAAAGCTTAAAGTAAAATTGTTTCTATTTAAGAGAGATTAGTCAGTTTTTCTTCTATTGAAATCTGCTTGTTTAATAATTTTAGAGATAGAAGACAAATTTTTTTTTACCAAATAAAAAATTATTATTTTAATCGTTTAGTATGGTTTATAAACATAAAATTGATTTTGATTAGGGGAGTGAAAATTCTGACCAGTTATTCATTTATTATATGCTCCCTCCGTCCAAATATTATTTGAACATTTGTCTTATTTGGATATCCCAATATTACTTGAACATTTTTAAAATGGAAACAGATATAATATTAATACACTCATAACACTCTTATTTTATTCCACTCAAACCCATTAAAATTCACTTTATTTGGTTTGCGTGTCATTTCCAGTGTTCTTGGGACGGAGGGAGTACTTGGTTTTCAAACTCAAAAGAATTTGATTTTCGACTGATATATAGAATAAGGTCACTCGTGGTTTTAGTAAACTACAGTTATTCTTCTAGAAAAATTTTAAAAAATTATAATGCTGCACTTATAATTTGAGCCAATTGCAAATTATAGAAGAAGCTTAAAAATAATTGGTGGACAGCATTCAAGTAATTGAACAATGAAAGCAAGAAAATTACACCAATGTATAAAAATTACAACAAAGAAACTGACTGTTCATAAGGATTTATTGGAATAGTGATAAAGTAGAAATAGTTGTTTATTAGTATTTTATGTGATAAAGTGATGGGTAGTTGAGAGTAGAAAGAGTTGATAAGGTAGAAAGAGTTATAGTATTTATTAGTATTTTAGAAAATTTCTCTTAAAGATTGAGACAAAAATAATGATAAGTTTCTCTTAAAGAATGTGATGGAGTCAATACTTCTATAGCAAATAAAGAAATGTATTCATCACATTGCTACGATTACAGCTTTAATGATGTTTACAAAATTTATTAAGCAACTACAGCAACTTCGTTTCATAATTTGTGATATATCGATAATGAAACAACCAGAGGAGTGATCTGAATTTTGCGTTTACGTTAATTTTTTAATAACATAAATTTGTTTGGTTTGAACCGGAGTTTGAATAAACTCTACTATTAGTCATATGCGCAAAATCTATCACTATTATGTATAAATATTATCATCGTTTAAAAATACAATTTGAAATCCGATGATATTGCACTCAAGATGCATATATTAAAACCCCAACATCTAGAAAAGAACACTCCCCCCTCTCACCCCTAAAACATATCCAGTTCATCTTCTATGTAACTTGTTCAACTGTAAAATTCACTACAAGAAATATTGCTTGAAATGACACTTTAAAGTGTAGTGATTGATTACCTATTAATACATTCCACCTATCACCACAATTATAGTTAGTGTATTTTAAGTTAATGTAACAATAGGTAAGATGTTATTACTACATTTATAAATGTGATAAAAAGTGTTCTACGATTACACATACATTTTTACTTATATGCTATAACTACATTTATAAATGTGCTAAAAAGTATACTATAAGTACACATACATATATGCTATAACTACATTTAATGTGTTAAAAAGTGTACTATAAATACACATATATTTACTACGTATATTGTTCATACTACACTTCAAAGTGCCATAAATGATATATTATATATAATATTATAATTTAGCTTATGGTCATAATTTTAATTATTATAATGCGGCACAACTGCCTTAATAGACTTCATATTGGCAGAGCTAATGATATTAAAAAAATTATTATATATTAATACATATTCATATATTCTTCCTAAAAAGAGCAACTGAATTGATAAAAAATTATATTGAAATTAATATGTTTGCAATTTCTATAATTGACAAACAAAAAATTAAAACAGAACTCTCAATTCCAAATTACATTAAACTTCATCTAAACACATTAATATTGAGCCATCATCCCAAAATTCATGTAAGGTGCCCTAACCAAATCTTGAGAATTACTTGCACAAGAACAATATATATACAATCTACCAAATGTGGTAGCGAAACACAAATGACGAGAAATTCCAATAGTATAAGCATGCACCATGCATCCTCAAAACCTTGGAGTTTGTGATGTTTCAAGAGCTTCTAGTTGATATGTGTTTATAGCGGCAGCACATAAATCCTCCCAAATCCATCTTTTGATAAAGACAATGGAGCCACCTGAATCAACAAAACTTGATATCATCAATAACTATAAACCAGTATATATTAACTTCCAATTTCTTGAGGTGTTTATCCAGAATTCTAACATCTATGAGCAGAATGTTTTGCTGAGTACATAGTTCAATAAAATGAATCCCTTTCAAAGCAGATTCATTGAAAAGTACATAATTATTCTCAATTATACTAACAGGTTGCTTAAATATTCTTGCAAAGCCTATTATACGCATAGAACAAAAGGACAAATTGCAAGATACAACTGAGGCATGAGGGTATATACGCACATAAGCACAAGATAAACATAGCTTGTAATTAGATGCCATAGAAACAAAGTGAACAAAAGGTGAGTTAAAATGATACTATAAGATAATCAAGATATGCATTGCAATCAATGTCAAGATCATACAATAACACGAAAGATACTCACTCAATAGCAATGTTGTAATTGATATTCAAGCATTTTCACTAGGTGTCACCGGCACATATTATATAAATTAGTTAAAGAATCAAATTACTGTTGCAGAAATAAATTTATACTAATGATATGTTTTATAATAATAAAAAATGCATACCAAGTTACAAGGCCAAGCAATCATTTCCCCGAGTACGTGTGAAATTTTTTGAAGATTACCATAAGGCCTAATCAAGCCTTCTTCAGGTTCAAACACCACTTTCACATTTACTTCACACCAATCTGATCCCAAGAGTTGGCCCCCAACTTTAGAAAATGGATTGATACTCCGAATGCATCCTTTAGCAACAATTCTTTTAGAATCAAATATGCTTTTGAGAGAAACATGAGCACCAACCTTTTAAGGAAAAACAAATAAAAATGAATATTCTCATATATGTATTAAATTGTATAAGATTTTAATGTATATGACCACTAAGACTTGATATAACATGCTTCAATTGGTAAAAGATAATAGATAATAAAAATAAAAGAGACTTCACCATAAGAGGTAGATTTGTTGCAACATGGTTTGATAGGGAGTTAACCGATAATCCACATTGTGTCAAGCTGCTACAAGATTATGATATACATACACACCCAAAACGACACCAACCACAATTCAAACTTTAAGGAGAGAAAAAACAACAAGTTAATTATCATGAAACTCTATATGACCATGTAGACTAAATCGGTACACTATTACTTAAAAGAAAAGAAAAGAAAAGAAAAAGTGGGGTAACAAGTCTGACCCAAGTAAAAAACCAAATAGTAGTACCAAACTAGATTGAGGCCCTAATGGCCAAGCCAAAAATACAAAAAACTGGTAAAAAAAAAAAAACAGGTCCAAGCATAAAAAAACTAATAGTCCAACACAGTAACACTATCAGCCCTCAATCACGCCCAAAAAATGTTATCCTATACACGACTAGTGTCCAGACATTTAATAGAGCAACAACGCAGGCGATGAACACAAACAAGATAACCCATTACTCAAAGAACCTCAAACCCCATAAGTGGCAATAACATATCAGCAGCAAAGAAATTCCATCAAAATCAGTCCGACATTATGTCAACTGCCAGCAAGCATCTACACGAAGAAAACAACCCAATCTGCTCTTCAAACTACAAACACACCCACCCAACACGAACAATCATGACAAAAGCTCCCACCCATTACTGAACCAGAAAAATCTCAAACCAAAACACACTATTCTAATATGAACATGTAGATTCACAACTATTAATGTATATGATCATGTATACTTTAATTTGCGATTCAAAAGGCTTATGATTCAGATTCTAACAACCAGAAAACCAACTATTGAACAACTAAATTAATATTTAATTAGTGCAACTGATCAGATTTTGAAATTAGTAAAAACCCATGCGAGTGCAACTTTAAATCAACTAATTAAATAAATTATATCGAAATAGAATGCAAGAAAAATGAAATACCTCATCAACTATTTTCGATTCTACAGATTGTAAATCCAAAATTTCTGAAAAAGAAATCAATTAGTTTAAATAAATCAATTTTGCATGGAAATCATCACCAAAATTGAACAATTCAATCTACAATTTGAAACATTTAAGTGGTAAAAGGAAGGGTAATCAATTGAGACTCCGTTAGTAGCGAGAGAGAGGATAATATGCTTCGAAGAGAAATTAAGTAGTTTTGATCTTGCTTAATACCTTGAACTTGTAGAGAGAATGAAAATTGGAAGAGACCCTATAGAATAGGAAAACGTCGATCGATCGTGGAAGCCCTAGACCACGATCCATAGTTTTCTTTTTCATTCCTGGCGGTGGCGGCTTGTCTCGCGCCGATTTGATTTCAATTGCTAAGAGAAGTAAGTATAATGAAATTAAAAGAGAGTATAACGTAAACAAATTTTACACAAAAAATTATAAAATTGGTTAAGGGGTACTGTAATTTATATTATTAAAGGGTATTAATTGTGATAATTGAAGGACATGCTTTTTTCCTACATAAAAAGAATATTATCCATAACATTGAAGGATGTGACTTATATTATAACAAATGTATTAATAGTGATAATTAGAAGCGTGCAATTATACAAAATAGAAACGTGCAACTAAAAAATTCTTGGTTTAAACTTCAAATGATTTTTAAGATTATTTTGATTTTGAATAATTAAAATAAATTATATAGTTACTATGAAATAGTTAATTCTTCTAAATAAGGATTATAGGTTTCGAAAAAAAGAAAGGCTTATAATACACTATTCAACATGTCTTAATTGAGAATTGTACTATATTATGACCTATAGTTAAAAGTGTATTAACAGAGTGTATTGTATTATGACATTTAGTTAATAGTGTGTTAATAGAATGTATTGTATTGTGATTACTACACATTTGAAACTTTATTGACAACAAGACTTGGACATCCATTTTTTTTTAAACAAATTCTCCGAGTTATAGCTTGGAGAGCGGTTTTAATTAAAAAAAAGAATAGACAGCGGTTCAAAACCGTTGTCAAGTTTCTTTACTTAGAAAGGTTGAGAACATTTGTGCAAGAATTTTAGACAACGGTTTTGAACCGCTGTCCAAGGATATAGTTTGAACAATGATTTACAAACCGCTGTCCAAGTGTTCGGATAATATATATACACCCAAATCGCGAATTGAACCAGCTGATATATATCGAAGCCATAGTCTCCTCCTCCCTCTCCCCCAAATCGAACCATCCGCCGTCGTCCTCCCCTACCGCCGCCATTTTTTCGATTCTGTTCACCAAAATTTCTAGGTATTTTCTCTATTTATCTCTTATTTGATGTCTTCTTCGTTTTGGTTTATCCCTTTTCTGCTGCATGTATGTAATCTAGATGTTATTATTCTGGTTCATAGTGTTTCTCGCTGTCTATTTGTCGTAGGGTTCGTTAATGCATTGAGATTTCTGTAATTTACGCCGTTTGATAGAGAATTTGTTTTTCGGATTAGCAAGTTTTTTATCGAAGGAAAAAAAAAAAAACGGAGAACCGATCTAGGTCTTTTATCGTTCTTTGTTACGAAAGTACAAATGAGAACAATGTGATTGCCGTTTTCTTTTATTATCCTGCTTAGGCAGATTGAAGGTCGATAATGCTGTCTCGAGTTTTTCTCTTCTTGCTAATTTTTGTCTCACCATGTCACTTTCGTTTGCGGTCACAACTCTTTTATGCCTTCAAACTTCTATTGAACATTAGGTTGATAGTAAATTGTTGAATGCCCTAATTGTTGAGTGCCCCAATCTATTGATTGCCTTATTTTTTATCAACTCTAATTATTGAATTATTAACCCCAATTATTTTATGGAGTTGGGGGAAATAGGGACCATGATATTATAAGTCTGGTGCGTATTTGTGCAAATCTATTATTTGAGTGACCAATGGGTTTGAGTCAATAATTATATTATTTGTCTTCTTGATTTTAAGTGAATTAATCTTATACATGTTTGAACTTCAAAATCCGCCATATTATTTGTACAATTAATCTATTTATTTTTATGATTGTTTGTTCTTTTCATTCTAAAGATGGATTCCCTTTAGGTTATTATTCAAGATTTCAAATTA